>JBBPMG010001024.1:0-10190 GCA_038090195.1 Boletellus deceptivus | reverse complement strand
CTTTCCCTCAGCTAGTTCTACGCAATCTACGTGTAGTGACTTAGCCATCCACGAGTCCCTTCGCAAAAGGGATAGTGAGACCCGGATCTCTATTAGTCTCGCACTACTACAGAAAGTGTGCTCAACAGCTAGGAAACTACGCGTACGCATAACAGCATACATAGGCTTGTAAGCCATATTGTTGAAGTCTAATCCAAATGGTCTTAACATTGATGTTGGGGAAATGGACCTGTTGAAACTCCAAGATGTCACAAGCTTTGCCATTGGCAAGTGTGTGGACAGCAAAATGAGTGTCAAGCTTTGTGAAAAGGCATGATCTGCCCATTTTCTGATTGACCACATAGTAGTCCTCTGACTTAGCATAGTGGCTGAAGATCTGTTTGACTGTGGTGCAATGGAGGCCAAACTTCCAAATAACATCTGTGTCTGACATGCCACTGGCTTTGTCTCTGCAGATCCAAGCCTTCTTCATGGGGCTAGTGTAGGCAGCCATAGACAATAGATGGGGATGGGGCTAGGGAACAGGTTGTAGGTACAATTGATAGGGCAGGGCATCTGTATCATGCCTGATGGTAGTCTTTTAGGAGGTGCACTGCCATCCAAATATGTAATGCACACTCTGCTGCTTGTTTTTGGCCTTACAATTTTGTATACAATGAAGACATAATAATTCTATCAGTCCCAGTATGTACCCTATGTCCAAAGGAAAGTCCTTGCACTATTCAGAAGGTTGTTGTCACACTGTCGTGCAATGATGAGCCAATACAACAAAAATCTTAGGGACATGCATTACTTATTTGAGCCACTGTATAAGAATGACCCCTGGCCTCATGTATGTTTGCTTATCCAGAATATTACAGTGTGCAACAAAGCTGTTGCAATACCTAACCTTGATGTAGTGCATGAAGTGCACTGCAAGCACCTGTGAGAATTATGTTTAGATTTGATGAGCAAATAAAGTACATGTGATATGAACCAGTTGTCATTGAGATATCCTTGTTTTAATTCACTCATGTCATTGCAACAGTTTTGTTGCTGATGTATGTTATGCTTGACATGGGTAGTGATGAGCACAGACTTGAGAGCTTCAGCAGTGGGTCATTGGGTTGGTGGTTCTGTGTATCAACGACTAAGTTGGTTGAACAGGTTCTGGGTGATGGTCTGCTTGGGAGAGGGCAAGGCTACTCCTCAAGGGTTCAGTGTACTGATGGCACTAGAGAGCTGATTGGGTTGAAGTGACAAGGACAACCAAGCGAGAGCAAGGTCAAGCAAGGTTTGGAGTCAAAGAAGCTAAGATTCAAGTAAGACTAGTTTAGAGTACATGGTATGGAGAGCCGGGTCTTATATACTCGAAGGTGATGTGCATGGATCAAGCTGTGTGTGGAACAAGAAAAGGAAATTGTATGATGAGAAAGTCAAGAAAGGAAAAAGAAGTCCAAGATCAATCAGTCATTGCATAAGTACAAATGACAAGGTAAGTGGAAATGAAAAGGAAGTCCGAGTTGGATTGGACCAAGCATAAGCATGTATGACAAGGGTTCCATAGGGTCAGATGTACACATAAGAAGAAAGAGTAAGTGTCTGGTTGGACAGACATGGATGACAACTAAATGTAAAGGGAAGAAAAAGTAATAGTGTCCTTGAGCATGGTAGGGAAAACATAACATTACCCCCTTACTAGGATTGAGACAACCCTGTCTAGAAATCCCTTGAATACATCCTGGGGGAGCCAGTCACATTGGTGTGGACAGAGTCATCCCATACATCATCATAATCAGGGGTGTAAGGTAGAGAAGATATCCTGGTTTCCAAAGGGCAAGAGTGTAGTAGTGGTACTGGAATAGGACATGTGGGAGAAGTAATAGACCAGTTGGCAGCAGAGGAGCCTAAAGAGGAGGTGCTGCTGCAATGACTCGATTGCCTAGAGGATGAAACACCCTCAATGCTGAGTATAGGGGACTCAGTACTGGGAAGATCTCATAGGGATGAAGGTAGAGGGGAAGGTTTGAGGACTTCAAGACTGGGGTTACCAGGCTTGAGCCTCGGATTTATATACATGTCTAAGTGTTTGTACACATTTGTACATACGACTAAATAGAGCAAATAGAGCAAAGGGTTATTAGGCAAATAGGATGAGTCAATGGGAAAAGCATGAGTCAGAGTGTGTCATAATGAGTCATGGGACATAGGATTCATGAGTCATGTGGGAAAGTGAGTCATAGTGGATGAGTCAATCATCTGAGAGAACAGAGATCTAAGGATAAGATAATTGTCCGTGATTAGATAAGATAAGATAAGGTCACATGATTGACCTGATAAGATAAGATAGAGAAAAAGAAATAGAATAAATGCCTTTGAGGGAGCACTTGTAACAGAGGACATGGAAGGAGAGGAAATAGGAGTATGCCTGCAGAGAGGGCACCTGGCTTGAGTATGACCCAGTGCGAAGTGAAGACAGTGGGGACAACAATAAAGGTCACACTGAATATAAATATGGCCTAGGTGACAACATTCAAAGCATGCCTGATTATAACGATGATGGGTAGATAGCAGAGGCTCAGTGAGTTGGTCAAGGCGTTCAGTGCAGTCTACTGCTTCTTCCTCTTTGGTGTTCAATGGGGATGATGAGGGAGAGGGTGTAACATTGAAAGTGACATGGTGGGATGATGGGTTGGTTACCCTTTCTGAGGTTAATATGGTTTCTGTGTGGGAGAGAGGGACAGAGTGAGCCAGCTCAGCCTGGATGGCCGAAAGTAGGACAGAGATGGGACAACACTCAGTGGACAACATATCAAAAAGATGAGTGGGTGGTGTTGGGTTAAGCAGGGGTAAAGTAGCTGCATGAGCATCTATGTCCTTGAGCAAATCATCCATCCTGAGCTGGTACATGACAGTGAGGAGGGCATCACATTGATGGGCCCAATGGTACTTGAAGATCACAGGAAGGGAAATGGATTGCTCTCTAGAATGAGCATTGCAAAGGTAACCTAAATGAAGATAGATAGAACTATTATCTAAATAAGCTTTATATAACATATCAAGAGGAGAGTGTGGCTCAAGGACTTGGTCAAGGATTACAGCAAGTTGGGAATCTTGAACCATGAGAGACATGTGAAGACAGGTATTGTCATCAGTGTTGTCATACTGGCAGAGGCAAGAAGCATAGGTGGGGTGGGGGAAAGGGAGAGGCATAGGTGGTGTTACGTGTACGCGTAGTTTCCTAGCTGTCGAGCACACTTTCTGTAGTAGTGCGAGACTAATAGAGATCCGGGTCTCACTATCCCTTTTGCGAAGGGACTCGTGGATGGCTAAGTCACTACACGTAGATTGCGTAGAACTAGCTGAGGGAAAGTACTGTACATGGACTCGTATAAATACTCGAGCATTGCTGTACCAACTAGATGTGGTAGTACCGTCTATGGTAGTTGGAGTTACTCGATATGGTAGTTGGGAAATGCGGCGTGATGAGAGACACGCTGTGGGAGTGATAACGTCCGGATATGGAAGCGTAACAGTAGAAGTACAAATAAGGAAGGCGAGCTCACAGGATGGACAGCAAATCGAGGTACAACAGCAAGGTTTCCTCATTGAGAGGGATTACCATGTCTAGGGCATTCTGAGGAGCCAGGGTGTCGTCGATGTATGGCGTGGGAAAGACCTCTCCGATGTGTGTGCTGATGAATGTAGATGCAGATTGGGCCAACCCGTAGTTTACCGTAACATTACCCCCGGCGTAGCTCTGAGACACCGTCTCAGAAATCCTGAGAGGAGACGGATGAAGGGGTTGGTGTCTCATGGCGGGATGAGGATGAGTCCGCAGGGTTCCCAATGTAGGGGGTAACCCGAGTGCAGGCAGCGGCCACATGTCCAGAGGCTCCACAGGTGGTACAGAGACGGAGGGGACATGCGTATTGAGGATGTCCTGGCGTGGAGGTATGACAGAAGGGGCAAGAATAGTAGACGCAGTCAACCCGGTAGTGGTTGAGCGACCCACACCGGTGACACGCGGCCCTTCTTCGGCATGCCGGGGTAATCGTCAGCGAGTCGTCCTCACTGGTCCTTCCAGGTCCCTCGTCATCTGAGGGGTGTCCCAATCGAGTTCTGGTAACTCGGGCACGGGTGGATCTGCTTCTGCATGGTCGGGAAGGTACCTGTGTTGAGGCATTGGGGTCGGGCGGCGGCGTGGTCGGGACGAGAGTGGCGAAGTTAACTGAGGGGATCCGAATGGGTAGGGGTTCCGGTGATACCGAGTGTGGTAAGCTAGGAACCGGGGAGCCGTTTCTGGGGTGTCCGGCCGGGTCCATCTCACCGGTGGGTTGATCCCTGTAGTAATACTCACGGTATTCGTCGTCGGAGAGGAGTGCCAAACGAATTCGGAGAATGGGGAGGTAGGCATCCTCGGGTAGGCGGTAGATCAGTGGTATGAGCCCTGCCACCTCAAAGAGTTCAAAAAGGGTGGTCCGTGCTCGGCCGAGGTGATGAAGGCTATTTGCCGACGAGATCCGATGGGGAAGTCCCAACTCCTCGATTGTTCGAGAGGAGGCTAAGAGGTCCACTGTGAGCCGGCGTGAATGAATGTAGAAGGAATAAAGACGGAGAAGCAAAGGAAGAAACACATCGTTCTCTCGTCGGATGACTTGTTCTAGAGCAAATACTGCGTCGGGAGAATCCAAGAGATCAAAAATAAATCCCATCACATGGGAATCTGTGAGACGATCTAGGCGTAGTAACGGGCGATCTTCCAAAGAGGGAGGAATTGATGGGTCTGCCATTCTAGATGCAGGGTTTGGCAGTAGGAGAGAAAGAAGGAGTATACGAGAGTTTTTGAAAGGCTAATTGTGAAGGGCGAAGGCGAAATGGAATGAAATATAAAGTGCCTGCTCTGGTGGAGGCGAAGAAGGTCTCAAAATATCTATCGGGTACGGAAGTAAAAAGTTCTTGATGTAGGCGGGCTGCGTCTTCGGACTCACCACCCTGGATTGGCGTTGCCAGTCCAGCCCCCGTTGGTAGTGTCCTCCCCTGGAAACGTCACCGAAAAACCCCAAGTCCACGTGGCTCGGGGTAGTTCCTGTGGCTGGGTAGGGTCTGGGAGGTTGTGATCGGCTGGGGGAGCTGGTTGCGGCAGGGCGGAGACGGTGACGGCGTAGCGCACGTCATTCCGGAGACTGATGATACGCCTGTGGGAGTCCCAGATGCAGAGACCCAAAAGGAAAAGAGGAAAGAAAATAAAGGCGAAGTAAAGGATGAGGAGAACGAAGGCGGGGGTTGGAAGAGCAGGGAAGGAGAACATTGTAACTATTTGTATCGTAGGGGTTTCTCTTTCAGCTGTGATGTCTTCGTTGGCCGGTTGGGGGGAAGTCCTTGGGACGAGCTGCTTTATATGCATTTAGTAGTCGCCGTGCCCCAATTAGGTTCCGTTCCGGTTCCCAAGTGTTCTCAGCTGCGGAATACCCTTTCCAGGAGACCAGGTACTGCCTTCGGCCGGCGGTGCCTCGATGGCTAAGGATCTGTTGGACCTCATACTGGTCTTCTCCTGCGATGACATCGGGTGGCGGGTTGATGAAATTGGGGCCGTGCTCCGCAGTCTCTCGATATGGAGAGAGTAAGGAGGCGTGGAATACGGGATGCACCTTCCAGGTGGGAGGGAGCCGCAATTGGTAGACTACGGGGGAGATTACCCGTTCTATTTCAAACGGTCCTTCCCGTCGGGGGGCCAGTTTGCGAGAGGCATACCGCATTTGGAGGTTCCTGTTATCCAGCCAGACCTTATCGTCCACCTTCCATGGTTTGAATTTTGATTGGATCCGCGCTGCCATTTGTTGCCTAGCAACATGATGGGCGTGCTGCGCCTCCTCCCGAGCTCGTTTTAGTAGTGTGAGCTGTTCTTCCAAGGCAGGGAGGAATGTTTTTCCGAGAGAGGGGTAGGCACGGGGTTCATATCCCATCATGAGGGAAAACGGGGTTTGCTTTGTTACGGAATGGGTGGCAGCGTTGTGAGAGAATTCAGCCATGGGAAGGAGTTCGGCCCAAATATGAGGGTTGCCCTGACAGAAGATGCGGAGATAGGTTTCGAGTTCTTGATTTACTCGTTCGGTTTCCCCGTCCGTTTGTGGGTGGTAGGTGGTGGAAAGGGCCACGTCATATTCGAGCAGCCGGGCAAGCTCCCTAGCAAAAGCGGAAGCGAATTGAGGTCCCCGATCAGAGATACATTTGTCGTGTAGACCGAATCGGGGGAAGACTTTCTGAAAAAAGAGAGAGGCTATGCCCTTGGCGTCGATGTTTTTGGTACAAGGGGTGAAAATTACCCCCTTCGTAAGGCCATGGTCAACCACGACCATGACAGAATCAAAACCGGCAGATAGGAGGAGATCAGTAATGAGATCGACGGAAATTGACTGAAATGGGCGAGTGGCAGTGCTGGCAATGGGGTTCGCCGATGGGGTCGTGGGATGTGTGAGAACTTTGGACGCCTGGCAGGTGGCGCAGCCAGCAATGTATTTTCGCACGAAACCAGAGAGTCCCGGTCACCAATAGTCGTGCTGCAACAGGTGTAAGAGTCGGAAAAAGCCGGCGTGTCCTCCGGCACTGGAAGTGTGGACGGAGTGGACCAAATCCTGTCGAGCTGGCTCTGGGACGTATAGGCGTCCCTGGAAATACAGGGAGCCATCGTTAAAACTCCAGTCGGCAGGGCAGACACGTGGGATGAGAGACCGGTCCTCGGCCAGTGCAGCGAGCGCATCTATGACCAAGGGGTCAGAGGCGGTGGAGTTAAGAATCTTTTCTCGGAGAGCGAGATCGATGGCGTGGACGAACTGTGCTTCGGGGAGAAGGGTTACGTTGGTGTTGTCAGAATCTGTCGCTTCGTCAGCAATCTGAGATAGGGCGTCAGCGGGGGCCATTCGGGAGCCTGGGGTATGCTGGAACGAAAGATCAAAGTCCTGCAGGAATAGCATCCATCGCGCCTGGCGGCGGGAGAGTTTCTGGGGTTGGCGGAAGTAAGTAAGGTTTTTATGATCAGTGAGAATCGTGACACGGTGCTGCATTCCAGTGAGGTAGTGTCGCCATTCTTCCAGTGCCCGAATAACAGCTAGCAATTCTCGATCATAAATATCATAATTCCGCTCTTCGGGGGAAAAGGTTTTTGAGAAATACGCCGTGGGGTGGAGGTCCCCGTTGGTGTCCTTCTGCATGAGAACGGCTCCGCAGGCCACGAGGGAGGCGTCAGTCATAACGAAAAATGGATGTTCCACTTTCGGGAGCTGGAGAACCAGTCGAGAGCAGAAAGCCTCCTGTAAAGCTAGAAAGGCTTTCTGACATAAGTTCGTCCAATCCCATGCAGATCCTTTCTTGGTGAGATCATGGAGAGGTCGACAAATCTCGGAGAAGTTGGGGATGAACTTGCGATAGAAATTGCAAAACCCTAGGAAGGATCTGACCGCTTTGACCGATCGTGGGGGCACCCATTCTCGAATGGCCTTCAGTTTGACTGGGTCCAAGGTGATTTGTCCCGGACGGATGATCATTCCCAGGTATTCTACTTCCTGGACGTCAAAGAAACACTTGGTAAGCTTGAGAAACAATTTGTGCTCCCTCATTCGTTGGAGAACACGACGGGTCCGTTGGTGGTGGGTTGCCAGGTCTCCGTCCGTATGGATGATGAGGTCGTCCATATAGATCAAAAGCCATCCTTCTGCAACCATATCCCGGAAGATGTCGTCCATTAAAGCCTGGAAGGTTGGTGGGGAGTTGCAGAGGCCGAAGAACATTACGGTTGGTTCAAAAAGGCCGAATGGGGTGATGAATGCCGCCTTCCACTCGTCCCCCTCTTTTATTCGGACGTTGTTATATCCCCATCGAATGTCGAACTTAGTGAAGATCTTGGAGTTTTTCAACTGATCAAGAAGCTCTGAGATCAGAGGGAGGGGATAGGCGTTTTTTACCGTGTGTTGATTGAGGTATCGGTAATCTTGACAGGGGCGTAATCCCCCATCTTTTTTTGAAACGAAGAAAAATGGTGATGCTTGGGGTGATTTGGAAGGCCGAATCTTTCCAGACGAGAGATGTTCATCAACAAATTCTTTGCATGCAGCCAACTCTTTGGGGTTTAGAGGATAAGCCTTTGCGACCTTCGGTAAGAAGTCACGCGTGACTTCTATTGCGTGGTCATATGGTCGTTTCGGGGGTAATTCTCCCTTACTTGGCTCCTCGAATACGTCCCTATATTGCTGGAATTCCTGAGGTAGAGTTATGCTAGCCTTTCCTGCTTGTTGTGCCAATTCCGTGGATAAGGTGGTTCAGGCAATAGCAAAATGGTTGAGCTCAAGGTACCTCACGAGGTATCGCTGTTCGATAGGGTCGATTCTGGGTTGCCTTGGTGTGATGGACACGGTCCCGCTTCCCCAGTTGATTCGTGGATTGGTTTCCCGGAGCCAGGTAATCCCTAGAATCAACTGTTCCTTTCCGCAATCCAGGACTAAAAAGGTCCTGTTTTCTTCCTGTTCAGCTATTCGTAATGTCAGGGTGACTGAATGCCTGATGAGGCCCCCTTGATTCCCCGATCCATCCACGTTGTTTGCGATAAATGGTTTTGGGAGTCGATCCATTTTCCAGGAATTTGCCTTTACTAGATATTTGTGGATAAAACATCCGGTTGCCCCACTGTCGATCAGGGCGGTAACGTCAATGGATTTCCGTGACCCTTCTTGGTACAAGTTAACGGGGAGTTTGATTGCTCTAGAGTTCGTTCCTAGTACAAAGACGGGTGCGATGTCTATAGGAGGTGTAGCCATTGATTCTACCCTCCTTTCTAAAAATCTGGTTTGATAGAAGCTGCACGGACCTCCTGTTCTTCTTCAGGGGTTGTACAAACTTTGAGGATTCGGAGGAGCTCATTCCGGGAAAGATCGCTGTTCTGGATGAAATCTCCTAAAGCGTCTGTTTCTACTGCAGCAACGGTTGTCGAGGGGCGACGATAAGTGTTCCCAGTAGGTCGGGGCCTCCCTCCTTTCTTGTGGTTATTGGATTGGCATCCGACTCGGTGACATATGAAGCATTTATTGTTCTTCATATGCTCAGCTTGCTCAGTAGGGGAGAGTCTAACTGAGTCAACGTCCATAGCGTTTGGATCCCGTGCAGGAGTACTCCTGGCCGCAGAGGTGAATGGGAGATAGGAGGTTCGTTCTCTTATCTTTTTCAGCCTTCTGAAGTTCTCATCAAAAATGTGGGCTCGCTTTACCCAATCTTTCCAAGTGGTTGGTTGGGGGTTGAGTGTCGCCATGGTGTTGGCGAGCTTCCCATCTACCCCTCTTCTTAGCACGTCGATTAGGATATCGTCGTGCCCTGTGTCCAATTTACTCCTATACGCTTGTAGTTCGAATTCTGAAGCGTAGGAGTCGAAGTTTCCTCGTCTGAGTCTTTGGGGAATGTTTCTTTCTTCTGCATCCGGGAAATCACCTTGTTTTAGGTCGTAGATGGTATTCCGGGCTCGTTCCTGTTGTCCGGAAGGAACGAAAGCAGATCGGAAGGCTGTGAGGAAATCGTCGTAGGTAGAATCAGGGGCTCGGTTGTACCAGCTTTCTGCAAATGCAGCTCCTCTCCCCTTGGTGAGCTTGTTTAGGCAGGTGAGGATCATTACTGGTTCGTCCTTTTTGTAGATGTGTTCGTTGATCGCGAAGTATGCGTTCATCGACATGATCCATCTTTCGGCGTCTTCAGGTTGTCCGCTAAAATCTCCGGGGAGTGCTGCGCGAAGTTCCCCTTTCTTGTCTGCCGTATTGGCGGTAGCGTCGGCCATTTCTTCGTCGATATCTGACGTCTTGGATACTGCTGGTTCAATTCGGATTAGAGGCGAAGGTAACGGTGACGGGGCGGTCGGTTCCGCAGTTGTTACGACTGGTTCCGCGGTTTGGGCTGGGGCTAGTAACGAGGAGGAAGGTCGTCTCTTTCTAGCAAATGGATTTGCGGCAGGGGAGGGTCTTCCTGCAATGTGTCGCAACAGCGAGGCGCTCTGGTATGGGTTTTCGTATGGTAGCGGCTGGTTCGACTGAGACAGAGTTGCTTCGTCCTCAGTGTAGAACACCTCTTCGTGTTCTTCGTCGGATCCCCTCGGGGCACGGTACGACGTGTTGTCGATCGGTAAGACCCTACTGCTCAAAAGCAGGGGTCAAGGGACGAGCTGGTTCTTTTGTTAC
>JBBPMG010001023.1:0-10237 GCA_038090195.1 Boletellus deceptivus | reverse complement strand
CAATCTCCTTCGGACTGTGCGTCGGAAGGTATTCTCCTGGGTACAGGTACTTCTAGCCGAACTTGCGAGGATGTCCGGAGATGATGAACATCGTGGAAGATTGCGGGACACGGCCTCCATTTGTCGATGCACGTTCGACATGGATCGTTTGATGGTTCAGAAAGTGCTTTATTCAGCCGAAGATATCGAGATCTGGCTGGTATGTGGCATGATAATCAACAACCATATGCCCAGTGATGTCTCGGGCCTCCCTGCATATTCACGGTTACTCCTTGACCGAGACCGCCGCCTTTCTCTAGCTCTTGAGAGTGTCATAAGTGATGCTATTCCGGACGACATGATTGCCATGGGTGTAAACCTTGCGGTCTGCAGGGTTTGGTCTAACTACCGTCCTGGTTCAAAGTGGACGCGGTTAGAAGTCCCGAACTCGCGCTGGTTCGTGTGGACGACTGCACCCCCACTAGGCCAGCGTCCACAAACGGTACACTTTAATGTACTTGATGGGTCACTGTTAGTCGACGGGAGATCGCCTCGAACACAGCTGCCAAGCGATTATGTGCAGCATGAACTATATAAGCTGGTATTCGGGGAGGCAAGTCTTGTAGCTGTCCAATGTGATGCGTGTCACTGATCTCATTCACAGCAAGTTCTCGAGGTCACACTGAGTGATTTCCCTGGAATGGATTACTCAACAAGAGGCCTGGTCTCTAACCATCAAGTGAGTACACCTGTCGAAGTGTGTAGTGAATTACTAAGCTCAGACGGTACCACCAGGTATCCTTTTCTTTGAGAAATAGCTCGGATCTGGTGGTTCTAGCAAAACGAAGGCAGACGGACACTGGCGTTACAGAGACGATTCAGCTCATCCCTCACAGAAAACTGGAGGGTGATTTACCAGCAGTGCTTATCAAGGGTCATGTCCATTGGCTAAACCTTTCCACATCCGTGATGGAGGTCCGGCCTCTTGACAGCTGCTGGGAGACATCGCCAGCGAATTGGAGAATCGATTGTACTCCAGGGAAGTTTCGCATGTGGAAAGACAACCATTTTCTCATAGACATTCGAAGCCAATCATGGTGCATGGTTTCCAATCTCTTACGACCACTGAGTACACCAGAGGATCTCATTGTCACCGCATCACCACTTGAGTCCGGCCGATCCACGCCATTACAGCTGTCAGTTGACTTGCCATGCTATGACCTCTCGTTCTATGTTGATCCAGACGGAGACCTCCAGTGTCGGAACATTCCTGGTTTGATTTACGATGAGGATCAATCCATTGGCACTTTAATTGGGTTGACAAATCAACTCGTCCTTCGGCCAAAGACTAGAATCGTTGATGCTACTGAATTTGTTTCCCGATGTGTGGTGATCCCTGACGGCGAGGTCTTATTCCAAATAAAAGACCATCACACCTGCGTCGAAATCATCCCTCCCTCGTCTAGCCCGGAGCGGATCACATACCAGACATACAGAGTCCACGCCGTCCTTGGCTGCCTGACGGGAAATTCAACACTGACGAGCAAGCTGTACTGTGCTTATTTGCATGCTCTGACCAGCGGATGGGGTGTAGATCCGCTTACCGGGAGATTTGGCGCAGAAGAAGCGTATTCTCTACTTTTGTCTGCAAGTTGCTGTCCAAGCACAGAGTTCTGCCCCCGTGATGCAGAGCTCCTGACATTGATTCAAACCATAGGTTACTCACGAAAGTGGGAGTCGAGTAGGCAGTCTGTGCCGGTGCCCAATCCCCTGGTGAGCTCGCAACGCCATGGACTATACACCCTTTCCAAAGAAATCAAGAAATATTGTGAGAAGATTTATGGGTTCTATACAAGTCCATTGGACCTTTCATTCGAAAAGCCAGAAAACGAAATTCGTCTTCTGGAACGCAGAGCTCGACGAGTTGCATATCTCTTTCCAGACTTTTCTTCCGTGCCTTCCGAGCCAAATTTGGATGTTCAATACTCCGCCCGTGACTTGTTGAAGGCCGACTCAGATTCAGGAGAACATCGTGCTTATATTGCAGCGACCATTGTCAGCCGCTGGTCCGCAACACTGGGTTTAAAGGATGCCTGGGAGATGGCGTGCTCATGGGGCAGGAAGTCAGAGAACAGTGTATTGTCATTCCAATATGACAAGTCTTGGTTGACTCATTATAGGATCGAGTGGGGTCTATGGGACGAGCCTTCTCTCCCACGGACATGGTTGAAGATGTGCTACCTGCTGCGGGAAAGTGACGAAAGAAGAAAGTTTCAGTTTCTTTTCTCATTACCTGCCATGACGTACGCCTCGCCAGGGCTGAGCGAACTCGTTCCCCTACTCGTGACAGTTGCATCAAGCTCAGAGTTCCGACCTGAGGACCCATTCTACTATGGTATGGGGAATCATAAACTTCAAAGGTATCTCGCGCGTGCTCAGTCAGCTTTGGGCAAACTACGACACCCGGCTTCCTCACTCACAAACTATTCTCCATACTCATTCAAACCCTCACAAGCCACCCCCACTTGTGTTGCATGGCAGTTCTCTCTAGACCGACTTTTCGCCAGACCTGCTCCACAATTAGGAGAATATGATAAATTACTGGTTACTTCTCCAAACACTAGCAATTCACTCCCTCATTGCACCTTGTTGGATCGCTTAATTTCTACTCTGGGGGCACATACAGAAAATCAATTTCAACACCAATACATCTCAGCGCTGCGTGCCAGTGCGGAATACTTTCAGAGTGAGCCGGGAGCTCACGGAGTGACAATACTACCTGACATAGAGACGTTTACGAGTCACTATGCAAGTTGCAGAGCCACCTATATCGAGGCTCTTCAACATCTCCAGGAGTGTCTTGGTCCGAGAACGGAAAGTGAGCAGGCAGTCGAGCAGGCGGGTCAATGGCCACGTATCACCCTGCACGCCCTTTTTCGGTGCCTTGCATCAAACTCATCCATCAAACTCCCCGACGATTGGAAGACGTGTCTCACCCAGATGATTCTCCTTGCACTCGGGCTACAACGTGCTCGAAGACTACTTCTACTGCGCTTGGACAACAATCATGAAGAATTGTATAGGGAACTACAGAACGATGTGTGTGATGGCTGGGACGCGGAGGCACATCCAGACTGGCTACTGATTCAGGTGGGCATCTCATGGCATGGATGTGGATTTCCATTGATACGATTCTCCTGCACTAGCTGGAAGGCAACTTTACGATTCGTCGCGTTCAGGCTCAGGTTGCCAATGAGATGATGTCACCACGCTCGGGGGGCAACACAGCGATGCAGCTCAATATGGGTGAGGGCAAGACATCTGTCATCGTACCGATTATTGCAGCGGCACTCGCGGATGGCAAGCAACTTGTTCGGATCATTGTTCCAAAGCCGTTGACGGCACAGACTCTTCATGTTCTCGCAGATCGGCTTGGTGGGCTCACCCACAGACGAATATATCACCTTCCATTCTCTCGCTCGCTCAAGGTCGGCGAAGATGAAGTGGCTTTGCTCAGAGAGATTATGCTAGGATGTATGCGGGAGCGTGGGATTCTGGTCCTTCAGCCGGAGCATGTCCTATCATTGAAGCTCGCGAGCGTGGAGAAACAGTCGTCCTCGGAACGGTTGGCGCGCTCATTTCTGGATCTCCAGAGGTGGCTCCAGTCCTATTCCCGTGATATCTTGGATGAGGTTGACGAAATCCTCGATGTTCGTTTTCAGCTGACATTCACCATCGGCCACCAGCGACGTATAGAAGGCTACCCTGAACGGTGGACAACCACCCAACAAGTTCTCAGTCTCGTCAGTAAGCATGCATTGTCCCTTCGAGAACAATTCCCGCTGGGAACAGAATATGAACCTGGGCCACCCGGCTCATTTCCCTACCTTCGTATTCTGCGAGAAGATACCGGCCAAAAATTGGTTTCATGGATAATCCAGGATGTTATCGATGGACACCTTCCGAACCTCAATGTCACACAGCTTAGTTCAGACGTCAGGGATGCAATTCAGTCCTTCATATCTTGTCATGATGTCCCGCCTGCAGTGGTTTGCTTGGTGAAGGAATATCTTAAACCAGGCACCTCTTTGCGGAGCTGTTTGTTACTGCTGCGTGGCCTGTTAGCCGATGGCATTCTTTTGATTTCTCTCAGAGAGCGCCGGTGGAGAGTAGACTATGGCCTCTTTCCAACGCGTACTATGCTCGCAGTCCCATACCGAGCGAAAGATGTCCCAGCACCACGGGCCGATTTCGGGCATCCAGACATCTCCATCATCCTCACATGCCTGTCTTATTACTACAGTGGACTGGACGACGGACAGCTTAGACTCTGTTTTCAGATCCTATCGGAGCGACAGGAACCATCCTTGAAATACAGCTCCTGGATTCATGACTACTCCGCTGTGCCGAGCTTCCTGTGGACATTTTCTGGCATCAATATGGAGTCGGCAGAGCAGTGGGATAGGTTCATATTTCCCCTTTTCTCACGGAATCGGGCAACAGTCGATTTCTATCTTTCGGAGGTTGTATTCCCGAGAGAGGCCATGGAGTTCCCTTCAAAGTTATCGAGTTCAGGTTGGGATTTGGCAGAGAAGAAGGAACGTTTGGTGACCGGTAAGTCGAAGCTATCACCACCCGATTGTCGAGGCTCGCTCAGTCAATGATACTTCAGGGTTCTCTGGAACAAACGATGGTCAATACTTGTTACCCTTGGACATTACTCAGTATGACCCCGACCATCAAAGAGGGACGAATGCAAAGGTGCTATCGTATCTTTTACAACCGGAGAACAAGGGCTATATGTGCATGGCCCGGGAGAATGGAGAGCGGCGAACTGCCCGCGAATTCCTAGATACGTTGATCGCTCAGAAACCCAAGATCCAAGTGTTGTTGGATGTCGGAGCTCAGATGCTTGATCTTCAGAACCATGAGGTGGCCCGAGCATGGCTCGGTGTTTCCCCGAATGCCTCTGCCGCTGTATACTTCGACGACGACGACGAGTTGACCGTGTATGCACGAGATGGTAGCATCCAGCCCCTCCGATCGTCACTATTCGCACAGCAATTAGACCGATGTGTGGTATACCTCGACGATGCTCATACGCGTGGTACGGACCTCAAGCTTTCAAACGGATCTCATGCTGCCATTACGCTGGGCCCTAGAGTCACCAAGGACCGGTTAGTCCAAGGTGGGTGTTGTTGGCGCAATTTAGATTGACTATTCTGATCGTTTCCCTCGCATAGGTTGCATGCGAATGCGGAAGCTCGGCCACGGACATTCTGTTATGTTCTTTGCACCCCTCGAAATCGACCAGAGAATCCGTTCTGTAGTTGGGAAAGGCCCCTTGGATGTCATGGACAGCACAGATGTGCTACATTGGGCCATTCGAGAGACATGGGAATATATTCAACGTTGGGCACCCCACTGGGCGATGCAAAGGATTGACCATCTATCAAGGCATGCTGCTTGGACTGGCTTCTGCAATGACTCACTGGCCTGGGAAGGACTAATGGAAAAATGGCTTCAACCAGAAGCCAAGGGGCTAGAAGACCTTTATGCGCCGCGCAACGCCTCGGACTCAGCTTCGCTAACTAGCCTCAAGCTGGACATACACCAACGCTGCACTGATCTTGGGGTCGTATCACTACAATCCATGCGCATGGACGAGGAACAAGAAAGAGAACTTGTACGCGAAGTTGCAGCTGAACACGAACGACAAGTAGAACCACCCTCACGCCAGAGGGTATTACCAGCAAATCACTCAATTCACGAAGATGTTGTTGACCTTATAAATTCTCGTGTCATTGCAACGCGGACGGCCCTCTTCGGCGCACCAAGCGGAGCGTTCAAGCCAGCTTTTGACACCCTTGATAAGACCTCTGCAGCCAACAACGAGATATATACTTGGAGCAAGTCTGTGTTAACAACTGCAGACTTTGAACGGACCGTCCAAAAATCCGAAATTGCAGACGAATACCTGCGCCCCGTTCACTGGATCATCACGACAGAGACAGATTTTGATGATGTATTTGTCATCATTAGCCCTTATGAAGCAAACGCCTTGCTACCATCCATCAGGTCGAGCAGAGGACTTCACCTCCATCTATACACTCCGCGGTTTACCAAGGTTATGAAGCCGTGCGACGATCTTGCCTTGTACAGCATCCCCATGGCCTCCGATGGATGGGCTCCCGACCCCTCTGTTATGGATCAGTTGAACATGTTAGCTGGGCAGCTATACTTGAAGGACTATGAAGCATACACTCGCCTTTTTCGTCTCCTTGGCGCGCATGGCAAGAATAGGCAAGCAGAAGAGATCCCGGATGATTTGTCAGTGCACACGCTCTCCAGTACGTCCCACAACCCCTCAAGGGTGCTGATACATGATGGGTCTTCATTGTAAAGGTGCTGAATCTGAGGATGATCAAGTCGAAGAGGAGTCACAGGCTCGGTCAGTGCATAATCTCTTAAGTACGTCCCGCAACCTCTCGGGCTGAGGGCGTTGACGTATGATGAGTTTTCGATATAAAGGTGCTGAAGCCGAGGGTGGGCGAGCTGAAGGAATTCCCCGGAGTCAGCTAGCGCGTACGCTCTCAAGCACGTCTCATAACCCCCTGAAAGCGCTGATGGGATTTCGTTACAAAGGTGCCTCCCCCCATGATGGAGGTGAAGAGAACCCCCAGGCTCAGCTGGCACGCATGCCATCACCTACGTCCCACAACTACCTGAGGGCGTTGATGGGATTTCATTTCAGAGGTGACAACTCCGGGACCCAGAGTAGCTTCCAAGCCGAAAGGAACCCACAACCTCGTCTAGCGCACACGCTCTCACGTACGTTCTACCACATCCTGAGAGCGTTAATGGGCCTTCGTTACAAAGGCGCCGACTCCGGGAGTGAACAAGTCGAAGAGGATTTGCACACTCAATTACCACACACACCCCCAAGTACGCACGACGCTGTAAGGGTGTTGATGTATCTTCGTTCCAATGTTGCCGACATTACATCAACGCACATGGGGAAGATTCTCCATGGGCAGCCACTCCACCGGGCTGACTTTGATGCTGTATGTGCCATGCTAGTACCTTTCGCCTTGATTGGCTTGCTGATGGTCTGGATGGTTTGTTGCTGTTATCCAGGATTCAAAACCACTTGCCCCCAACGATGACAGATTGAGGGATGATTGCGAGTACCCCTTCATATAATACATGAGGATGTAGTTAACCCACATACAATCCATTAACGATATTTTCAGAAATATCATATGTTTATGTGACCAACATGACAGCAGGGTGTGATACCTCATCCCCTTCCTCCTTCTCCTCCTCTTCTTCAGACCCAAAAATCTGCCGCAACAACTCAATCTGTCCAAACGGCCTCTCTCTCCCGAGCATCACATTCCCAGCAACATACTTGCCCCGCGTACTCTCCCCACGCATCTCCTCACACAACCCCTGTACGCACGCACCAACCGACGCAGTGCACCATGGTGTACCCACGCGGCAAGGGAGCGCGGAGACCCCGAGGTCGACGATAACAACGACGGTGGCGAGAGCGGGAACAACCGCGGCGATGCGATCACGTCCGGCGTGGACGGCCAGAGAGAGAACTTGGTGAGCGCTTTCGAGAGCGCGTCCGGTTCCGTTGCAGGCAGACGTGCAAGCGGGGTCTGACGATGACGTCGTCGCCGCCAGAGGGACCAACGTGTAAGCGAACAAAGAGTGAACGGGGCCGACTTGCTCGGGTGACTCACCACAGGGTCTCTCGTTTCCAATATGCGTACCGCATCACCGAGACAGGCGTCCTTGAGATTCTCATGCTCTTTTTTTTTTTTTTTTGACTGGGAGTGAGGAGAAAGTAACTTTCCACAAAGCGGACTCACATGCTCGTCTTCGAGTAACCGTACCCTCTCCTCAATATTATCCCGCACCTCTTTCCGTTTCGCTTCTGCGAACGAAAACGGCTCCGGTACGCTCTTCTTGAGATGCTGTTGCACAACGTGAGCGCCACAAACATGAGTAGACACCTCGCCTCCACCCACCTCCAGATAACCCAGGCAGTTCAACACAAACACCGCGCCATCCCATCTCGGGCGCACCCTCGCCTTTTCTTCCGCTGTAGCCGCACCACAGCGATAGCCGGGTCCATCATGTCCACGATCCACCGGAAATTCGTCCCTACCTCGGACGCGTTGGAGGCGCCCTCGCCGAGCAGCGAGGAATCGTAAACCTGCAGGGTCTCGTGCAAGAGTTGGGTGTGGTCGATGATCGAGTGAGGCGGAGAAACCGACGGGTCGTCTAGGTCCTGACGTCGTCGGTATTTTCATTCAAGAGGTAAAGCAAGCACTGTAGGTGAATGTACTGACCAGGGGCGTACGTTGCAGTGCACGTCCCTGGGCCTCTATCGAGTCGTAGAAGACCTTGTAACTGACCTCGGTAATCCTGGTATCATAGGAGCATGAATCGATGATCGATGCTCCGAGAGAGCAGACTTAGGCGCTTACTCCACAAACATAAAAAAAGTATGGACTGGCCCCAGGTCGTCCGTTGCATGGTCAGCGAGTAGTACTGCAAAAGGTTGCAGATCCTGTACGACAGAATCGCACTCTCCTGTCCTCGTACCGTCTGCAGAACTCGAACCTACAACCAGACGCCATCAACATCCCTTCACGGCGTCGGATGGCACACCTCCCTCCTTACCTTGAGCGGCACACAGAGCTTGCTTGCGGATGAGTCCAACAGCTCCTTCAACCACTCCTCTTCGCCGCTCCCGTCAAACGTTCGTGTGGCACCTACCATACGCGCGCGGCCGCTCAGGCCGAACAGACTTTCAAGAAACTCGCACTCTGCGGCGATCGCTTGATGAACCCATCCAAGCATGTCACCGATATACCGAATAGGATCGTGTGCGTGTAATTCAATGGGCCGCGGCAGTCCGGACGGACCACCACAGGTGAGCGCATCGAGGAAGAGTGCGAGAAGCGTACTCTGCCTTGCATCCGAGAGGAATGTCAGGGCGTCGCTGGGCAACGTTAGTCAATGTATGTCACCAACAACAAAGGCGTGCGACACCTACGACAATGACTCGGGTCGTTGTGAAAGCCGATGGATAGACTGGCACATCGCGGAGCTGACTTCGAGCTGGCTTTCTCTTCCTATCCTGCGGAACTCGAATGTCAGCCAGCGGTGGATCTTGTCATAGCCCTGCTCGAGGTAAGATGACGTCGCGGCCATGATATCCATGCTATGAACGATGGCGATTCAAAATCCCCCGTGTCGATCCAATACGAAGAAGCATACCCTGCCCTGGTCGGGCCGTCTTCGCCAGACATAAGCCCTCTGCAATCACCCCGGATCTGTTCGATCCTCTTCATAGCGGAGAAAAAAAATGCGAGTCAATGGGTATCTTGTGGGATGTGAGCGCCTCCACTTCGTCATCGTTGAGCGTGAAACGGTCGAGAAGCAACAGTACGATTGACTTTTGCGTTTCCATCTCCTGCCTTGGGTGTGACGGTCGTCAGCCCAGCTTTGCAAGTGACGTTGGGTGCATACCTCTCGTTCCGTAAGCTCTCCGCCTGCTCGAGCAGCGACCGACTCGCTTCTTCCGTCAGCTTGAGCTGCGCCTCGGCATCATCGCAATATCGCTTCATCTCTGCCACGATCTGTTGCAGGTCGTCCAATTTCTGGTTGCGTTCAAACGATAAGAAAACGAGCATGACGTTGCGTGATCCAGAATGAAAGAGTCGCAGGACATACCTGATCGACCTCTGCAAACACTTTCAGAAATTGCTGGCTGCCCACTGCGAGCTTGTGCTCCATATCTTTCTGCAGGTTCTTGCGCACACGCGCCACGGTGTCGTCGGGCACGTCCGCCCGTCCTGGACCGCTCTCGTCTGATGCACTCCCTTTGGAGTCCAGCTCGCGCCAGTCGCCGTCGTCGTCACTGCTGGCGTCATTGGCGTCGCTATCAGGACTTGGCGCGTGGGGGAAGCCAAAGTTCAGGGAAGGCGAAAAAGAAAAGGCGGCGAGATCACATGTTGGGTTGGGCACGTGGAAAGCACGTGGTACGCTACTGGCTTCTTCTCCAGCTCTGCCCGCCCAATTGTCACCTTGTTGTCCACCAGCGCGTGCAGCGCAATCATCGCCCGCAGAAGCGTGCTTCGATACAGTGCAAGCAGCTCGTTGTTTGTCCTTGCCGTAATGTTGTGTCAGCCCCGGTACCCTCAGATCCGGCAGCAAGCTGAGCGCGTCATATAGACGG
>JBBPMG010001022.1:0-10247 GCA_038090195.1 Boletellus deceptivus | reverse complement strand
CCACAGCCACTGGATGAAATCACATGACCCCAGGGAGTGATTTGTAGCCAGGAGTATCTACTATATTTCATCTCACTATAGCTAAGTGGAATTCCCACAGGTGATTGTAGTGTACTTGATACACTGTAATAAGACCAAATATTGCAACAGTTTTGGAGATCACTGTAAGTACTACCATTGTAAACACAATGGGATTTGTACTGTATCTGGCTATGGATGTTGTCTAGGTAAAGAGAAAATGTCAAAGAAGAGAACAAGGAACTGAAAACAAAGGTCATGTTTCACTGTAGTCTTAATTAGAGCTATCCATGTTACATATCAGCATCATATGTCTCTTCTTGTTCACCACTCAGTTCATCCTCCAGCTTCTACTTATCCTTCTAGAGACTCTATTGGGCCAGATCATGTTTATTATGCTCAGTGTATTATAGACTTGGAGAACTGCTATCTCTTCTTGCTAGGCCAGGAGAAAATATGAGCCAAGCTTCTCTTTTGGACACTTGGAAGCCCACAAATTTATCAGTTCCATGTGGAGATAAGAATGATAATATTAGTCTTGATATGCCTCTGCTCTTCTATGATATCAAAGACTTACAGTATGCACTGTATGGAGAAGAATAATTGTCAGTTTGGTATCTTGCATGTGTACTTCCCATATGTCAATGTTGCTCTTGGAGCATGGAAAAGATAGATGGACAAAGTTGTGAAACAGCTCATGAGTGCTAAATATGTATTATTGTCAAAGTTGAACATTGATGAGGACAAGGATGCTCTGCTTTCTGAGGTGAAACAGGCATTATTGTCCTGGTTATTTTGCATGGATGTCAGGTGGCTATTGGACAAACTTCAGTAATAGACCAATGTGAAGTTTGGATAAAAGTCATTTGAGATATCACAACAACAGAGATGATCCTATAGTACTAAAAAAATTGATTAAATAGAATGTTCACACTTTGTTGAGTGCCTGCACTTTTTCAACTAATATGTAAGATTATTTCCATTACATAATTACAGAAGACATGATTTTCAATGCTAGATGGACAAAATTGCATGATGAAGGTAAGAATGATCAACCTGGATTCTTGAGTATACATGGAAAGGAACAAACAGTAGGATGTGTATGTACAGATATAGTCAAGCCTAACAGCTAGTCAGATAAGAGAAGAGAGATCATTTCCAACAAGTAATCCAGGATTCTCCAAACAAAGAAGAATCAACATTGAGATGGCAAATGTTGCTAGAGGCTATGACCAAGGAATGAATTGGAAGACAAGGACTATGGCTGTTCCAAGGTGCATGCCATCCATAGCAATAGCCACTGGAAGATCCAATCCAGCCACCATTCTGTTGTAAATCAGTATAAGAAAAAAGGTCTTCTGTCTTCCACAGTTTGATGGTGATATCATGTGCACCAGAGGCAATATGCCTACCATCTGGTGAGTAGGCAACAGAGGTAATAAAATTCCCATGTCCCTTGAATGGACCTGCCACACACTCTCCAGTAGGTGTGTTCCAAACTCTGATAGTCATGTCTCTTGAGCCTGAGACAATGTACCTGCCATCTGGTGAGTAGGCAACAGAGGTAATACAGTCTTCATGCCCCTGAAATGGACTTGTAACACACTCTCCAGTGGCTGTATTCCAAACTCTAATAGTCCTATCCCATGAGCCAGAAGCAATGTGTCTGCCATCTGGTGAGTAAGCAACAGACATGATCCAATGATGATGCTCTTGAAGTGGACCTCCCACACACTCTCCAGTGGTTGCATTCCATATCCTGATGGTCCTATCCCATGAGCCAGAGGCAATGTGTCTGCCATCTGGTGAGTAGACAACAGAGGTGATATCATCTTCATGCCCTTGGAATGGACCTGCCACACTCTCTCCAGTGGTTGTACTCCAGACTCTGATGGTCTTGTCATTTGAACCAGAGGCAATGTGTCTGCCATCTGGTGAGTAGACAACAGAAGTGACAGTCCTTTCATGTCTCCAGGATAAACCAGCCATACACTCTCCAGTGGTTGCATCCCATACCCTAATAGTCCTATCCTTTGAGCCAGAGGCAATGTGTTTGCCATCTGGTGAGTAGGCAACAGAGGCAATAAAACCTTCATGCCCTTGGAATGGACCTGCCACACACTCTCCAGTGGTTGTATCCCAGACTCTGATGGTGTGATCCTCTGAGCCAGAGGCAATGTGCTTGCCATCTGGTGAGTAAGCAACAGAGGTGATCCAATGTATATGCCCTTGGAATAGGTCTGCCATATACACTCTGGTGGCTGCATTCCAAATTCTGATAGTCTTATCATTTGAACCAGAGGCAATGTGTCTGCCATCTGGTGAGTAGGCAATAGAGGTGACAGGAAACACATGCCCCAGGAATGGGCCAGCTATACACTCTCCAGTAGCTGCATTCCATATGGCAATGGTGGAATCATTTGAGCCAGAGGCAATGTGCCTGCCATCTGGTGAGTAGGCAACAGAGGTGATACCCTGCCCATGCCCCCAGAATGGACCTGCCACACACTCTCCAGTAGTTGCATTCCAAATCCTGATGGTGAGATCACTTGAGCCAGAGACAATGTGCCTGCCATCTGGTGAGTAGGCAACAGAGATAATCCAATTTTCATGGCCTTGGAATGGACCTGCTGCACTCTCTCCAGTGGTTGTATCCCAAACTCTGATGGTCTTATCACATGAGCCAGAGGCAATGTGTCTTCCATCTGGTGAGTAGGCAACAGAGGTAACCCAATCTTTATGACCTTGGAATGGACCTGCCACACACTCTCCTATGGTTGCATCCCAAACTCTGATAGTATTGTCATCTGAACCAGAGGCAATGTGCCTGCCATCTGGTGAGTAGACAACAGAGCTAACACTCCAATCATGCCCCCAGAATGGACCAACTATACATTTTCCAGTGGTTGCATTCCAAATTCTGATGGTGAGGTCATATGAACCAGTGGCAATGTATCTGCCATCAGGTGAGTAGGCAATAGAGCTGATACCCTTCTCATGCCCCCAGAATGGATCTGCAACACACTCTCCAGTAGTTGTATTCCAAACTCTGATAGTGCCATTCATTGAGCCAGAGGCAATGTCTGCCATCTGGTGAGTAGGCAACAGAGGTGACAAAATCTTCATGCCCTTGCAGAATATGCACCTGTACAGGCCAGCTAACAGGATGCCCAGAAGTACTGGAGACATGTTTCTGCAGGTGATGGACCCAAAGTTGACAAAGTGGAGAGCTGGTAGGAGTCTGTGGCAAGGCTGACAGATATAGGTGGGGGGTTGATCCTCTCAGGACAGGACTGAACACCTGAATGATGTTACGTTTCGCCCTCTACACTCGACGGATACTGTTTCTTTTTCCTTTTTCTCACGATAGACGCTATCGCATCCGTCCAACCGGATGCTTATCATTTTCCTCGTACGTGTACATCCGATCCTACGGAACGCTTGTCATACACGCTTATGCCTTGTCCGATCCAACTCGGACTTCTTGTTCATCTCCGTTTCTTCTTGTCATCTTGTGTACGATATGCCCGATCGGGCTCGGACTCCGATTTCCTTTCTTAGTTTTCCTTTGTCTTACGATTCCTTGTTCTTCTGCGCACCGCTTGGTCCGTGCGCCATACTTACAAGTATATAAGACCTCGCTTTCCGTACCATGTACTTTAAGCTAGTCTTACTCGAATCTTAGCTTCATCACATCGAACCTCGTCCGACCTCGCCTTCGCTTGGTCGTCCTTGTCACACCGACCCGGTTGGTTCCCTAGCACCACCGGTTACATCGAACCCCTGAGGAGTAGCTAAGCCCTCTCCCTTGCGGTCCTACACCGAACCCGTTTGACTGACTACGTCGTCAATACGCGGACACACTGAACCCCCGACCCATCGTTGGAAGCACTCGAGTCTACGCTCGTCGCCACCCGCGCCAAGCGTAACAAAAGACTAGCTTCTCTCTGGCCTGCTCTCTAGCAGCGCCACCCCATCGTCACCATCGACCCCCGAAACCCGTTCTCTCGTCACGGTCGTCGCCACTGGCGCGCACCGCCCCCAGAACCCTCCGACTCCGAACCTGAGCCAGCCGCTGCTCAGGAAGACCTCGACCCCATCGAATCCCTGAACCTTCCCATTGCCCCCACTGCCTTTGAACACACCGACGTCTCTGCTCTTTCTTTGCAGCTCTCTTCACAGTTACAGATACCTCGACACCGCTCCCCGTCTCCACAACGAACCCCGATTACCCCCGTACCACCGCCCCCTGCCACTATGACCTCGAAACCCACCGAGCTTCGGCTTAACACGCCAAAGTCTTACAATGGCTCTTCTACCACCGCGGAGTTCTGGCTTAACTCAGTCAGGACTTATCTCCTTATCAATCAGGATCTCTACAGCAACGACGATAAAAAGGTCGGGTTCGCCCTTTCCTTTATGACCGAGGGCACTGCCAAGAGCTGGGCAGCTGTCCGCACTCGCACCGCCCTGAACGCCGGATCCTTCGGCGCCTTCAAAGACTTCGTCTCGGACTTCAACGGGACGTTCCTTAACACACAGGCCGAGGCCGAGGCTACCACTTGGCTCACAAACACTCGCGTTCGCTCGGACGACTACTTGCCCAAGTACCTCGCCGAGTTCAAACTCAAAGTCGTCGAGGCCAAACTCGACAGCACCGCCAACGCCGCCACGATTATTCATTACCTTCGTGCCGGTATTCCCCCCTGGCTCTCGGACCGGATCTACGGTCTCGACACCATCCCCACGACCCCCGAAGGCTGGTACAAGAAGATTGACCAGTTCTATTCTCAGAAACGCTTCGCCGCCGCCGTGGCCAAGCAACATAGCACCAGGACCCACGCGGTCTTTACTCCCACGGTCACCCCGAAAGCCACCTCGACCCCCACTCGCGACCCCAACGCCATGGACATTGATCGCCTCACCCGTCTCACGGACAAGGAACGGGACCAATACAGGAAGGAGGGGAGATGTTTCCGCTGCCGACAATTGGGCCATATGGCTCGGGAATGTCCCCAGAATTCCCACCAGCGCACCACCAATCCCTTCCGCGCCCCTAAGGTCGCCGTTGTAGAAGGATCAAGCACAATTGAGGAGGTGCACGACGATGAAACCATCCGAAGGCTGGGAGAGGAAGCCTTCGGCAGGGATTTTTAGTATGGAGGACCGCGTCGACGCCGGTATCCTCCGAAACCAGTAGGCCGAAGAAACGAAACTCATTGTATCTGCCAATAAAATTAATCGTTTCTCCGCTCACGTTGAAAGCCGTCGACACCACCGCAATCCTCGACTCCGGTGCCCAGATCAATTGTATTGACTGGGACTTTGTCAAACGACACGACATCCCCATTATTCCCCTCGCCAAACCCTTCGCTATTCGCAACGCAGACACCTCGTTAAATACAACCTGCCGCTTTGAGGCGGTACTTTTTACCCAGATTGGAGGTGTGACTCAGCGAATCGCCTTCTACGTGATCAACGGAGGAAAGGAGAACATTATCTTAGGTTTTCCTTGGCTCCGCGCCACTGAACCCACGATCGACTGGGCTGCCAGTCGAGTCCTCATTCCCTTGACCAAGGATAAGTCCTCTCTCCTCGAGAGGACCCAACGCAATGAAAGGACAGTGTTTATCACCAAGACCTCCCGTCCTTCTACAACTTCTCCCCCACAAAAGAACCTCCCCAACGAAACCGCACTGGAACCCGAGGAACTTTCCGGGTTTCACCGTTACTGCCAAACTGAGGATGAGGAGGATTTCACGGTACGAGCTCACCACCGTGCCGAAATTTACCGGATCCAAAGGTTCGGATCTCGCTTCGCCAACGCCAAGGCTATGGCACAGATCCGAAAGATCACCCTGTCCACCGAGCTGGCAATTCAAGCCGAGCTCGCCAAACCCAAGAAAACCCTACCCCCTGAATACTCCGACTTTGCTTCCGTCTTTAGTAAGGAAGCGACCAATCACGTTCCCCCCTCACGACCTTACGATCACGCCATCAACCTGAAGGAATCTTTCGTCCCCAAGGTTGGGAAACTCTACCCCCTGTCTGCCGAAGAAAAGAAGGCCGCGGATGCGTTCATAGATGAAAACCTTGCGTCCGGAAAGATCCGGCCTTCCAAATCTCCTCAAGCTTCGCCATTTTTCTTCGTCAAAAAGAAGGATGGAGGTCTCCGCCCCTGTCAGGACTATCGGTACCTGAACGAACATACCGTTCGAGATGCGTACCCACTTCCCCTCATCTCTGAGCTGATCGACAAGCTCAAGGACGCCAAATTGTTCACCAAGTTTGATGTCCGATGGGGATATAACAATGTCCGAATCAAAGAAGGAGATCAATGGAAGGCCGCGTTCATCACTCACCGCGGACTGTTCGAACCCACGGTCATGTTCTTCGGCATGACCAACTCTCCCCCCACGTTCCAGCGGTTTATGATCGACTCTTTCAGGGACATGATCGCTGAAGGATGGCTCATCATCTATATGGATGACCTCCTCATTTACTCCGACGACGATGAAACCGTCCACCAAGAGAGGGTGCGACGTGTTCTTCAACGGATGCAGGAACTCGACCTGTATCTCAAACTCGAGAAATGTACGTTCCACGTACGAGAGGTTGACTATCTCGGATTAGTCATCAAGCCTGGGTCCCTTGCCATGGATCCAACCAAGGTCGCCGGTCTCAAGGACTGGCCGATCCCCACCAAGGTCCGCGATGTCCGATCTTTCCTCGGCTTCGCCAACTTCTATCGCCGTTTTGTTCCCCACTATTCGGACATTGCGCGCCCCCTCCTCGACTTGACAAAGAAGAACCAACCCTGGGCCTGGACTGCTGCATGCCAAGCCGCCTTCGAGGAACTCAAGGGCATCTTTTCGGCCCAACCGGTTCTTCAACTCCCCGACCTCTCTGCCCCCTTCGCCATCTCCACCGATGCTTCTAAGTACGCGTCGGGAGGAGTCCTTCTTCAGCGTAATGCCAACCATGAATGGCAACCATGCGCTTACCTTTCCCAGACGTTCGGCCCGGCTGAACGAAATTACGATATCTACGATCGGGAGCTTCTCGCCGTTATGAGAGCCCTCGAAGCCTGGCGCCATTATCTCCTCGGCGCCCTACATCCCGTCCAGGTCTTCACCGACCACAAAAACCTCACGTACTTCAGGCAACCCCAAAAATTAAATCGTCGGCAAGCCCGTTGGCTTCTCGACCTGTCTGAATACGACCTTCAATTTTCCCACGTTCCTGGGAAAGACCTCTCTGCCCCCGACGCCCTCTCTCGCCGCCCCGATCATATTCCTGACACCGACACCGACAACGAGGACGTTACCCTACTCCCTGACTCCCTCTTTGTCAACTTAGTAGACAAGGAACTCTCTGAAAAGATCGCGTCCTCCTCCTCCTCTGATCCCCTCGTCCTCGACGCACTCCACGCACTCCCCGGCGAGCTCCCAGCCCGATTCCGATCTCGTTTATCGGATTGGAAATTTGACGCGGGCATCCTTACATATCAGAACCGAGTATACGTCCCCGCCGATACTGACCTTCGCCGCTCCATTGTCGCTCGCCACCACGATCACCCTACTGCCGGCCACCCCGGCGTCCTCAAAACCCGTCAGCTCGTCGCAGCTGAATTTTGGTGGCCAGGACTTGCATCCTTCGTCCGCCAATACGTTGCTGGCTGTGCTATCTGTCAGCAACATAAGGTCAATACTCACCCGACGCACCCTCCACTCTCTCCCATTCGCTCCACCGCGTTTCGCCCCTTCCAACAGATTTCTTGTGACCTTATCACCGATCTTCCCCTTTCCTCTGGCTTTGACTCTTTATTGGTCGTGGTCGACCACGGCCTTAGTAAGGGGGTAATTCTCTGCCCCACCAAGAAAACCGCCACCGCCGCCAACATCGCCGCCCTTTTTCATGAAACCGTCTACAGAAGATTTGGCCTCTACGACAAGATCATCTCTGATCGAGGCCCACAATTCGCGTCCTCGTTCGCCAAAGAGCTCGGACGACTCCTAGGCTATGAACTGGCCCTCTCCACAGCATATCATCCTCAAACGGATGGAGAGACTGAACGAGTCAATCAGGAGATCGAGACTTATCTCCGAATCTTCTGTAACGGTAACCCCTCGGCCTGGGCTGAATATATTACCCTTGCTGAGTTCACTCACAATCACCGCCCCCATTCCGTCACAGGGAAATCTCCGTTTTACCTGATGATGGGATATGAACCCCGCCCCTTTCCCACGGTCATCTCAGAAACTTCTATCCCCGCCGTGGAATCCCGTCTTAAGGCCCTCTCCGCAGCACGCGACGAAGCCCTCGCCGCCCACGAGTTAGCTCGCCAGACCATGAAGGCTAGAAATTCCAAGGTCTTCACTCCGTTCAAGGTTGGCGACAAAGTATGGCTCGAGGGACGGAACCTAAAACGTTCCCTTCCTAACCCCAAGTTCGCCGCCAAAAGAGAGGGGCCTTTCACTATCACCGCCGCCCTTTCCCCAATCACCTACCAACTCCGCATTCCCGCCGCATGGAAGATCCATAACGTCTTCCACGCTTCCCTTCTATCTCCGTACCATGAAAACCCCGTCTACGGACGGAACTTTCCGGCACCGCCCCCTGATCTCATCGATGACGAAGAACACTTCGAAATCGAGAAGATCATACGTCACCAAGGAGCTCCCTCCCGTCGGAAATACTTGGTCCGATGGAAGGGATATTCGGCCGAAGAAGACACGTGGCTCCCTGAAAGTGAATTCTCTCACGCACGGGCCACCCTTCAGGAGTATAAGAAGTCCCTGCGGTCTAAACCCCGCTCATCCCACTCTTGACTTCGAACCACCATGTCTACCGACGCCAACTCCGCAGCTCCCTCCTCCTCCGCTGTCCCTACGCCCCCATCGTCGCCTCTCCCCATCTTTCGTCCCACCTACGCCTCTCGTCTTCGTACCTACGACGACGCTGACCACGAAACCCGCCTCCTCATGTCTATGATGGTCCAAGACCCCCACCTCGCTTCCATCATCGACCGAGTCCTTGAGCCCCATTCCCCTCTTGACGCGCTATACAAAGCTTACTTAGACAATTGTTCCATCTATTTACATTTAGGATATCTCCGCGATACGTATTCCACCCAGGCTAGGCCTGTTTCCATTCCCAACATCCTCGAGTTCCACTGGGCAAACCAACGTGATGCCCTCCTTACCGCCCTTTACCAGCTTGGCATGGACGACCTGTTAAAGGAAGTGGACGCCTATGCGGCAACCCTGCAACCACCAAACCCTACTCCGCCGCCTTCGCATCTCTCTGACGCTCAGTCCACCATCCTACGTCCTATCACGGTTCCCTTAACCGCGGTCCAAGCCGAGCTGGCGCACCCTGTCGTTTTATCCCGCACTGAAACATTGATCACTCCCGAAGGGGTAATCAACCCTACCACTCGCCACGTCACGTTTGATGTCACTCCATCCCCATCATCGTCCCCACTAAACACCGAAGAAGAAGAGGCCCTAGACCGCGCGGAACGATTGGATCGGCCCACCGAACCTCTGCCACCCAGTCATCACCGATACCATCAGGCATGCTTTGAGTGTCGCCGCCTTGGTCACATTCGCATCCAATGTGATCTTTACCGCTGCCCCCATTGTCTTCGCTTCGCACCCGGTCACACCCAGGCCCGATGCCCCCTTCGTAGGCGGACCCCGGTATCCTCCCCCTCCACATCATCTCGACGCTCTAGCCGTCGAAGCAGCGCCTCCTCGATGGGCTCAATAGCCGCCAATCGGTCTGTGTCTTCGCCCACTCGCCCTGTTCCGATTCCTCCCCCGCGCTCGCGCCCCTTGGAGACCAGGATATCCTCGCCGCCATACGACTATGATCATGACGATGTATGGGACGATTCCGCCTATGCCAACGTGACAGGTTCCCCCGGGATGTACTCTAGGGATTTCTAGACAGGGTTGTCTCGATCCTAGTAAGGGGGTAATGTTACGTTTTGCCCTTCATTCTCGACGGATACTGTTTCTTTTCCTTTCACTCACGATAGACGCTGTCGCATCCGCCCAACCGGATGCTTATTCTTTTCCTCGTACGTGTATATCCGATCCTACGGAACACTTGTCATACGTGCTTATGCTTTGTCCGATCCAACTCGGACTTCCTTTTCATCTCCGTTTCCTCTTGTCATCTTGTGTACGATACGCCCGATCGGGCTCGGACTCCGATTTCCT
>JBBPMG010001021.1:0-10252 GCA_038090195.1 Boletellus deceptivus | reverse complement strand
TGTGCATGGTCTTACGGACAGATGGTTCGGTGACGAGAACAACGGGATTGATTTGCGCCACGCGCATGCTACGCGAAGTTGAGCGAACTAGGCCCAAAGCGCATGATTCCAGGTCTGCGTCCGAAAGGGAGGTTGGTACGGCTGTCAGCGCTTGCTATCGCGTTCGTCAAACGCCCGTCTCCGAAGATAAGGGCCTATGTAGTAAGGATAGGGGGAGATCAGGGGGCAGGGGTGCAGCGGTTTCGAGCCTGCAAAAGCTCTCGACTGGGGACTCGACCGCTCCCCCAACAGCCGCCCTTCCGGGGCTGTTTAGGAAACTACTAACTAAACCGTCAGAGGGAGTAAATAGATGCGTACCAGTAGTGGGGCCACCATTCGCATGCACGACCCTCTAAAGGGTTGGTGTCATTCATCTGGGTGAGAAGGAGGGGCTCTTATCAGCGAAGCCACTAGGGGGCCTAGAAAGGGTGTGCTCCCCCGGGCCGTCCGGGAAATCAAGGCTGGTTTCCCAGCCGAACTGCGGTACGTCGTCCCCATACAATATCACGCGGCACCCAGCTCGCGTAAACTCCCGCCAATCGAGATTCCCAGAAGAATCACCGAGACGCACGAGGGACAGAATCTGGACAGCCGGAGTAGGGGCGAGATCTGCCTGCTTTAAACACAGTCGTTTCCCAGAACAGTCGCATGGAGAACCACCCACTTGTCGCTCATCCCGAGTGTCGTGCTGCGATGCAACGCTCTCGACAGCACCCCTCCATCGATGCCCTTCAGACGACGAGTAAGCCATGTTTGATTTACGGGCTGACGGGGTGTTGGAAACCTGCTCCGAGCAGCGCTCGCCATTGCCGGGTCGGAACACGGAGCATGACACGTGACGCGTCGGGCAGGCGTGGGTGCAGCGACGACAGCGAGACCGCAGTAGGTGCGCCTTTCCGATAGGGTGATTGTTTCACACACCGAGGGCTGCTCCACCCCATCGTCAGAACACACACATGGGGAAACCCGTAGCAGTTGCGGGAATGAGCCCGTGACGACTCGTGAGTGTCCTTGCCTACTGCCTGCTCGTATTTCTGTTCAATGCCTCCGTGGCGCAGGAACACAGTTCGGTCCCGTTGTATGCTCAGCTCGTTCCCGCTGGTTTGGATGTGCCATATGGCCTCTGCTCGCCGGTGGCCTCCGAGGTGGTTCAGAGGCTGGGATCTGAGTGGGACGGCTCCGTCACCGACGAGACGACGAGTGCGACATGCGCGAATACCTCACTCCACGGTAAAACCCCCTGGCGTACGAGTAGTCCATCACTGAGTACTGATCGGTGAGATCTTCAGGTGCTGCATCTCGCAAGTGCGCTTCGTTAAGCTCATCGATCAAGCCCCCGGTAAACGCGGGTCTCGATAACCAACAGTGCGCTTACAAGCCTCTAGTGGTCTCGGCTACAAGACGCACCGACCGCTTTCGATCTCAATGATCGACCAGACGCGTTCAAATCTCTGCGCTTCATATAGCACGCTCGAGGAAGCTCGGCGGGTACGCCGTTTGCCGGTCGACTGCGTTAGCCTAGATGGCAGTACCTAAGCTAGAAGACTCAATGTATGCACTCTCCTGGGCCACCATCAGCATGCATCGTCTAGGAAATGCAACAATGCCTCTATAGGGCGGTTGGGATCCGAATGTGTTTCAGCGACGGAGGTCAGCAGTGCATCACTGGCACTTTGCAATGCCGATCCAGGCTTTTTTGTAGTATGGCGGCGGTGGACGCCGACATGGAACGCATAGCGACAGTCATAAGTCCGGATGGGTATATTATTCAAACATCCTTTTTCCTTTCGTCTTCGCCCACACCAGCGGGTATGCGCGGTTTCGGGGGTGTTAGGGTCTGTGTCATTTCCAAGTCACGACGGCGATCGGTAGGTGGCCCATCGACAATATAAGTATAAGCCTTGAGAAAAGTGAACTGGGTCGTGGTGGAAGTGATACAACAGGCACCATTCCATCGCGATGATGGAGAAGAAGGGGCGCTCGATCATGGTAGTGCATTCCGAAAACAAGTGGTCTCATGCAACTCAGCGATCACGGATAAAAGTCTGCACTCGGGCTGGGTCCGAGTCTGCCCAAGACAGACCAGTAAACGATCCGAATCAGCCTGGGCTGTGTGCACTCCACGAGTGGGCACCGAACAACAAGGCGTGGAAGCCGCAAAAGCCCGATGACAACGGGCCAGATCGCTCCGTTGGCTGTGGCGCAAATGGCAGGCCGCAAGCCCTACATACCGTAACACAATCATGTCCGCCAGGCCCCAATGACTTCACTCCAAGTGTTGGCCTCATAGTCGGTTAAAATACCACTGACCACATGTCAGCGTTCTTCCCGATTCGCTGCCACTGAGTATTCCTGATAACAATCCGGTGCAGGTATGGGCTTGTGAAATGCAAGCACGCCCATGGCGTCTCTCTCGCATTCTCATCTCTTGGCGCCAATGCGGCTGATCAGTATGAATCATCCTGCTGCGCTTCACGCTAGAAGGAACCTCGAGGCATTCAAGATACCTGTCATAGGACTACACAAACCGAAACCATCGGAGCATTACTCTCACAAATCACCGAGAGAAGCAAAAGAAGAACCAAGAGTCGATCTCTATCCAGCTGCGTCGTGCTCCTCACCGAGCGAGCCGGACCTTGACTTGGTAGTGGCGAAGAGCTTGGCTGAGGTACCCGTACATCTTTTCCAGCCGCTGGACGCGTCGGAGGAACAACTAGGTCAACATAGAGGAACTTACGTCAGTGGACTCGCGCTCGAGCGTCTGAATACCGTCACCTTTGATGTCGGATCTTGGGCACGGTCAAGGGAGTTCTTCAGTTTCTGAATGTCTGCCGTGATCTGAATCATAGCGTGGATCAGCGAGCCCATCGCCTTCCTTCAAACCAAACCGTCCTGGAGGACTCACCGCCGCCCATACGCTCGCAAAAACACCTAGCTTCATCGCCATCTCTTGCACGAGAGGCCGCAACTCGTGGAGCGTCGTCTCGGGCTTCACCATTTGACCGAGACAAGCCTTTTCTAGCTCGTACTCGGCCTTGACGGCTTCATATTCTGCCATCGCCACTGCATCGACCAGCCTGGGTGAGTAGCATCTTGCAATGTGTCTTGCTTGAGGAGGACCTACAATCGCTCCGTCTCCTCGCATCGAGAAATTTGAGGGCAGAATTTTTGGCGTTCATGCAATCGACGCTGATAGTCTAGGGGGAAAAGACGAGTTAGCTGCCACTCGGCACATGTCGCGCCTGCTCACAGGAATATCTGCCACTTTGGCCCACAACTCGGGGAGGACGAATGCCAGCAAGAGTGCAATGCCAATGACGGCAACATCCGCTGCAAATTTCCACCCCACTTCCTTCACCTGTCCAACGTCAGGTCAGGACGTGAAGGCAGCGCGTGAGAATCGGGTCGTACTTCTCAGCTGACACTGATGCGGGTGACAGGATAAGACGTAAAAAATTCCTGGCGAAAGAACGACCTACGCCTCCATGGCATCTCGCGCCTTGTCTAGTCTTCCTTCCAGCTCAGCGACCTTTTCGGATTGTTCGCTCATAGTGAAGCCATCGACGACTCGCGAGAAGTGGGCAATGTACTTATCCAGAGCTCTGCCGAAATCAAGAACTTCAACACATCCATGAGGGAACGCTGCAAGAAAATGGGGAAATCCTACATTCCTGACAAAGGTCTTGTGATGGTTGTGATGTCTTCTGGAGCACCTGCGCCAAGGTAAGAAGGAGAGCGTGTAGTGACTATAGGGTCTACCTGTATTTGCTCTCGAATGATCCCTTCTTTCTCTGTCCGTGTCATGTCCGGGTCCCTCAGCGAAGGTAAGACAACGTCGCGGAAGTCTATGAGCGTTCGGATAAACTGGAGCGTCGGATATGAGCAAATGCGGGTTGCACCATCCACAGTGGCTTGCGCTTCCCCAGCAAATCTCCTGGAGCGCCAAAGGAGGGTCTGATACGTCCACACTCCAGGCGAGCTCCCCTCATCTTTGAGTTCACTAAAAGAAGACCTTACAAGATGGTGTTCACGCCACTGTGTTTCCAGGGCATAGCAAGTGTCATAAACGTCGGCGCGTTTGTCCTGTTCTATCACTGCGTCGGACAACCTTTGTCCAACATCGCAGAAAGTGTTGTCTATGGCGAGGGTAGCCTCAGACAGCTTCTCAATCTCGAGGAGAAGTGCTTCTTCTGTTGGAAGGTCATGACCAGTTTCGGGCCGGTCCTGGTTGTCTGGTGCGAGTGTCGTCTCAGTTGCGTTCTGCCTGGAGGATCTCCCAGGCTCAGCGGAACGGAACGAGTGGCGTTCTCGAATCGATAGAAGGCGGACACGGTGGTCATGGAATCCGAGTCGATGGGGAGGACTACAGGGGTGTCTAGATATTGCGCTGTCCGACTGAGGTCTGGGTAGTGGTGGGGGTCGTATCCATCGATGCCGCGTGTTCGAACGTGATGCAGCGGGGAGGCTGGTGGCGTACTAGAAGGTCTCGAGGGTCGTGAATGAGAATGGGCCAGTGGCAACAGGTGTCAGGATCATGGCGACACAGGATGGCGACCCGCGGTGATTAATCCCTGTGATATGATTGCAAGGTGTTCGCTGGCGCTCATGATCAACGAGCGCCTTGCCCTTGGGCTGAAGGCACTGGGCAGGGAGTGGTGGTGGATAACCAAGTTCAGCTTCTTTTGAGCTCCGACTCTCAAGTCTTCTCTCCTGTAACTACGAACTTGCAAACTCGTCGCGCTCAGGACTTGGACGCGTCCAACGCGCCGCTCGCCACAGCATGCGACACGGTCGCGATATGGGCGTCCTCGGCTCTCCTGGCATGTCAGGATAGACCTCGAGGCGGCAGCGAGCCCGAGCGCAACCCTGCTTGTCAATATGATAACTTCCATTTCATAGCGCCTGACCACACGAGGTATTCAGATGTTGTCCTGAACGTCACATTGTGCAGATGCGCCCAACATTTTGAAATCAATCACAGTTCGGCGAAGCGCATGTTGCCCCCAAAGTGGGCGTGTTCATTAGGTTGCAACGCGGTGGCGGCTGGATTTCGACTTTGTCCTCGTACCAGAGGGTGAGGTTCCTCCTCCGTACTTTGCTGTCGTAAGCACCACTCCGGAGTATGTCTTGTTTCCCGTCCCCGAGCCTCTGGCTGATCGTATTGACACTTACCGGATGTCAAACAACAGATCTGGACCTCCTCGTGTAGCGTTACCGTTTGATCACTCTGACCGCCTCGCTGCAGAGATCCGAGTGCTGGTCTCCGAAGGGGGAGCCCTCTCCGCGCGGCTCAAAGACATTCACGACGCTGCGTCCTCAGAGCCATGCCCCAAGTTTGAATTCCGGGAACCCGTGTTCGAACTCTCACAGGCTTGTTTCTGCTCTATTTTTCTTTGTGGGCGAGTGCCCAGGGCTGTCTTGCAACTTAGTGCTGAAAAAAGAGAACATGTTTGAATAGTGGTTCGAAGGGTTGTTACAGGAGTCTAGAAGCATTTCCGGTGTCGTGTTCGTAGTCGTAAAAGGTGTGATTTCATATTATGAAATTTGAATGTAGAGAAATGGTTAATGGACTGGGAACGTAGATTTTGATGAGATCATTCTCGATTTAGTGCAAGACAAGCTCACGGAACTGAGCCATGCATTCACGGTACCTCCGTCTTTTCTCAGCGAGACCGTGGGGTACGATATAGTGTCTATCTTTCTGCAAGCTGTTGCAGCAAGCGAGAGATTCGGCAGCGAAGCATAAATCCGCCCTTGATTCCCTCGTCAAAGAATTAGAAGATTTTTGTCAGATGGCACACTCGGAATCGGGTGGTCTTATCCAGAAACCACGAAGACAGAGTCACTCTGGTGGAAAAGGGACCAGAGATGGTACGCGGTCCTCACGGTAGGCCAGAATTTTTTTTTTTTCCTTGTCGATCATAACGTCAGGTCACCTCAGGAAACCGAAGCCTGTGAGTCCCTGTCGACCGTCTGAGACTCCTCTGAGAAGTGTGAAAAAAGAGATCGATTATTATCCAACCTTATGTCGTGCTGCCACGCTCTGTGTCCATGGGTGGTCTTTCGACCGTCACCGCATCCCTTGGCGCGATCTCCCGGACATGCTTGTAAGCGCACGCGAATTCATCACGTGTCCCTCCCCTTCGCACATCTGATTGACAGACCTTGTAGGGGCTACACAGCCCAGTTTGAATACGTCAGGGAAAGAAGATTGTTTCCCTGGTGCAGAGTTGATTCCCAATCTGACGCACAGGAAGCGAGTCCCACCGCGGCAGCCCACACTGAGACGGCGGGTCTCTCCGGCCTCGTGGATACGCTCATGCGCGATCTGCGCACGTGCGTGGACCGGGCCGATATTTTTGGTCGTGTCCTGACAGAGGTTCGTGTTCTGAATCTAAGTATGACCTTTTGCGTGTTTTTTTTTTTTGCTCGCTGCGACAGTTGGCGAGAGCGCAGGACATCTTTGTCTTATATCTCAAGGACGGACAGTCTGCCACCAACCAGGTCAGTGCCGTTCGCTCTCCCGTCCATCTGTATATCATGTTTGGACGGTTTCTGACGAGTCATGCTTGTTTCCTCTCTCTTTCTCCTGATCGTGGATTCTGTAGGCGTACAAATCTGAGATCGATCGCTTGCGGAGGCATCTTCCGTTCGTATGCATAACACTGGACACGTACAGCAAAGCAAAGTCCTCGTAAAAGAGGCTAGGTTCCCCTTCGCGCGGTTTCTGCGACCCTTTTTTTCTTGTCTGCTAGGCGAAGGTGTTGGACTCTTTCGCCATTCTCCATTTTTTTGTGTAAATATTGCACCCGAGATTAAGGTAAGGGTTAAGGATGGTGGGACTAAAGGAAGTACAGAGAAAAGCTGCATGCCTGAATATATATGTACATGTGTATGCATTGATGAGTTGCAAAACCTCTATACAGTGTGTGTAGTAGCAGGAACTTGTAATCAAGCCTGCCCTTGCATGAGAAAGAGTGATGTGGATATGGCTGCTTGGATCAGATTTTCAACACCATCCAATCTGTGGTCTTTCCCCTTGCATTTCCTCAAACATGCCAGGAAAAAGAGGAGGACAGGTCATGCAAACACAGTGTCCACAGAGAGGAAAGGCAGAACAGACTTCCACAACACATATACTGTATATGGGAGGGTATTAACTAGTGGGATAGGTATATAATTAGATATTCCTCATGAATATCAATCCAGCTCCTGTTCCTAAGTAATTACTGTACAAACTTTCTGTAAAAAGTGAAAATATGAAATCTGAAGCCTAAATAGAGTGTCTAGAATGGTTTTGAACATGTATATAAGATATCATGGAGAGGACACTGCTTACTTCAGTCTTCAGATTGTGTTGTATGAACAGATGGATTTATGCCATCAATTAATACCAGAGGAGTCTTAGACGGTCGACAGGGACTCACAGGCTTCGGTTTCCTGAGGTGACCTGACGTTATGATCGACAAGGAAAAAAAAATGAAATTCTGGCCTACCGCGAGGACCGCGTACCATCTCCGGTCCCATTTCCACCAGAGTGACTCTGTCTTCGTGGTTTCTGGATAAGACCACCCAATTCCGAGTGTGTCATCTGACAAAAATCTTCTAATTCTTTGACGAGGGAATCAAGGGCGGATTTATGCTTCGCTGCCAAATCTCTCGCTTGCTGCAACAGCTTGCAGAAAGAAAGACACCATATCGTACCCCACGGTCTCGCTAAGAGACGGACGTACCGTGAATGCATGGCTCAGTTCCGTGAGCTTGTTTTGCGCTAAATCGAGAATGGTCTCATCAAAATCTACGTTCCCAGTCCATTAACCATTTCTCTACATTCAAATTTCATAATATGAAATCACACCTTCTACGGCCACGAACACGACACCGGAAATGCGTCTAGACTCCCATAACAACCTTTCGAACCACTACTCAAACATGTTCTCTTTTTTCAGCACCAAGTTGCAAGACAGCCCTGGGCACTCGCCTACAAAGAAAAATAGAGCAGAAACAAGCCTGTGAGAGTTCGAACACAGGTTCCCGGAATTCAAACTTGGGGCATGGCTCTGAGGACACGGCGTCGTGAATGTCTTCGAGCCGCGCGGAGAGGGCTCCCCCTTCGGAGACCAGCACTCGGATCTCTGCAGCGAGGCGGTCAGAGTGATTAAACGGTAACGCTACACGGGGAGGTCCAGATCTGTTGTTTGACATCCGGTAAGTGTCAATACGATCAGCCAGAGGCTCAGGGACGGGAAACAAGACATACTCCGGAGTGGTGCTAACAACAACAGAGTACAACCTCACCCTCTGGTACGAGGAAAAAGTCGAAAGCCATCGCAAGAGGGAGGGGAGCGCAGGGGATGGGCGAGCAAGAGGACAAGGAGATGATTTATGTGCTCGCATCGTATCCAGCCGCCGCCGCGTTGCAACCTCCTGTCGATGAACACGCCCGCGTTTGGGGCAACATGCGCTTCACCGAACCGTGATTGGTTTCAAAATGTTGGGCGTATCACCACAATGTGACATTCAGGATGACACCCAAATACCTCGCGTGGTCAGCCGCTATGAAATGGAAGCTACCATTGAGAGGCAGGGTTGCGCTCAGGCTCGCTGCCGCCTCGAGGTCTATCTGTCAGAAGAACCGAGAGCGCCCATATCACGACCGTGTCGCATCCTGTGGTGAGCGGCGCGTTGGACACGTCCAAGTCCTGAGCGCGACGAGTTTGCAAGTTGATAGTTACAACGGTAGAGGACTTGACTCGGAGTTCAAAAGAAGCTGAACTTGGTTATCTACCACCACTCCCTGCCCAGTGCCCGCAACCCAAGGTCATGGCGCTCGTTGATCATGAACGCCAGCGAACACCTTGCAATCATATCACAGGGATTAATCACCGCGGGTCGCCATCCTGCGCCGCCATGATCCTGACACCTGTTGCCACTGGCCCATTCTGATTAACCGGAGTTTTCTCGCTCGACCGTCCCTTTTATGACAACTGCCGAAAAAGGCAAGCGATGCCTTCTGGATTCAACAAGGCCAAACATACATGGTTGTCTCACGGCCCGCGGTATGCGCACACAGATCGATCTACACTCCTGAATTCGAGATAGCTGGTCTTTTTCTACCGCGGGGGGAGACTCACCACATAGCTCTCTCTCAAGGCATGGACGATGGGCTGCTCTATCTACCCAAAAAACTTTGCTCACACCGTGTGTGGCTTGGCATCTTCCATACTGTCACCCTCCGTCTCGTGGTCTTCCGATCTCTCGTCTAGCTACGACCCCCAGCTATGCGCTTAGACACCGTTTTCTTCATTTTGCACTCTCAGAACCACTGTCACCAGCCTTCAGAGCCGTCGCCGCTCGTCCAAGGGGTGCACGCACCTCCGACGGGCAAAGGGACCACGTCGTCTCTGTCGAGATCACCCCATTTCGATGGCCAGTGGGTCGAGGAGGAGAAATAACGCTCTCAGACCCCAAATCCCAGCAGCCTCCACTCATTCTATGGTGACCTTATTTCTTTCTTCGTTCTTCCTGGTTGCCTCGCAGGCCGTATGGATGATACGCCACGACGCCAATCCGTCGAGCCAGGCTGGTCCGCTGATGGGAAGTATGGGCGCACACGTGCATATGTACCACCGTGATGTAGGACGCTGGTGTCGTTTGGAAATGCCGCCGCCACTTCCGCAGGCGCTCACTATCAGGAAGCACTGCTTCGACAGGAGTCGATCTCTTCCCCTTGTTTGACGTTAGAAATAGTCGGTGTGCTCACTGTCGAACCTCTTCCCTCAATGGAAACTGCAGATGGCGAACTCCGGCACAATATAATACGAACTCAAATTGGCGACACAGACCAACCAACTTCCCGAAACATTGGACCAGTGTCGCATCTCACCGTGACTTCCAGCACTTCTCGACTGCCAGCCGGTCATAGAGTGGTATGATTTACTCGGTGTGTTCAGCACGACCGCCTGATGGAACGGTCATTACAGATGCCATGTCCTTTAAATCAGCACACATCCATCACCATCACCACTACCACATACAATACCACCTCTCCGCTTCAACTTTCCATAGATCAGTCCTACACCCCTCGCGCTCGTTTTCATGCGCCCTCGTACCTCTTCGACGACGTCGTTCTCGTCGTGGTCACCTTTCTTCTCGTCTCCACCACCCGTTCCGTCCTCCTCGAGTGTTGCTGTTGTTGTTGTTGTTGTTGTTG
>JBBPMG010001020.1:0-10252 GCA_038090195.1 Boletellus deceptivus | reverse complement strand
TCAATAAATACAGTGTTGGCTCCACTATCAAGAAGAGCTTTACAAGAATGATTGAGATGTCTAGTTTTTACTGAAGATATGGTGATGGGTAACAAGATGTCTCGAGTTTGCATCGAGTGGACTCGAGCGTGTTCTGGGATTCCTAGATTACAAGACGATGACACAATAGATAGGGGTTTAGAAATATCCAGTTGAATATCCAGATTGTTCAATCGGCTTTTCCTTTTCCCTTTCTGTCCGAAGTACTCAGCTTTGAAGGTGGCTTTTCCCGATCAGATTCCTGATCTGATGGTTCTCCTTCTACTGTTCTGATTTTCCTAGATTTGGAACATCTTGGTTTATGATTGCCTCGTGACCAACCGCATTCTTTGCATTTGGTGGATGGTTTCTTACAATCTTTACTGAAATGTCCTATTCCTCCACAGTTGTAGCAACCCTGAAAGCGACTGGATTTTGATGGTCCTTTCTGAACAGCATCTACATCCATTGCGCTAGGATCGCGTATACTGTAGGATCTGTGATTCTGACTCTGATTCTGATAAATTTTCGACCATGAAGAACTCCCTGGGTTCTTTGTGTATCGAATTAGTTCTAGGGATCTTCCGTAATCCTGCACTTCGGCAAGATATGTCTCTAGATTATCACAAGAGTGCTTTTTCTCTTTGATACAATGATCTCTGATTTCTGCAGAGACATTCACGTCTAGGATGTTGCAAGCATGCGTCTCTCCTATTCCTGTCTGTTTGTATAGTTGTCTGAACTGATCTATGAAATCGTTCACAAGCATCTTTCCTGGAGTATACTTGAGATTCCATAGTTTCTTGAGCACTATGTCCACTTTGACTGCGGGACGGAAATGTTGCTCAATATCTGTGACAAGGAGAGCCCATGAATAGGTTACTCCTTTCTCAAGTCTAGAGGTGGCAAAAGTTCCAGCTCTCTGTCCTTGCATGCGAGATAACACTGCTACTACTGCATCAAACGATCCTGGTTTGATGGTATCTGCATTGATCTGCAACCATGTCTTCATCTTTAACCACCAATCATCGAACTTTGTGAGTTCTCCCTTGAAAGTCCCTGGATCCTGAAAGACTTCGACTTTCTTGGATGATGGTTTAGCTGTAGCAGAACCTGCTGCTGTACTCGTTGAAGCGGAAACTGCTCTTTGCAAGGCATTGATCTGATTCTCAGCGGTTACCAAATTATTCTGTGCTTTCTGAAGCTCTGCTTCAGTTGTAGCTGTCCACTTATTCACTTCTGCGAATAGATCTATTAGAAAAGCCATAGATCCTGCCCAATCTCCTGAGTGAGACATGAGTTCAGTGAGTGCTAGGTTGGTGTCGAATCCTCCTGCTGACAACATGATGGAATACTATTACTTGAAGAGGGGTGGGAAAGGAAGTGTAATTTAATGAAATAGGCTGGGGCTGATCTGAGATAATCCGGAGTTAATGAATAACTCGCTTCTTTGGGATTCTCATAACAATTCCCAAGCGTCTTCCCTTGATTGTTCCTGTGGCGTGGGGAAACCTTCTAACCTAGTGGCATTTAGGATTTCCCTGGTTGCGTGGGTGTCTGCTCTCCCTCTATGATTTTGGAGGCAATCTACCTCATTGAGATTGTCTAGGGTTTCAGTAATAAAGAAACGTCCTCCTGTGAAGGTATTCCTTCTTGCTTCTAGGCTACCGTGTCGATAAACAAGATATACAAGATCTCTGAGTTGAGCATAGGGAATTTCCTGAATTGCCCAAGCTGGCCAATGAGTATCGTAAATACTAGGAATGGGTTCAGGCCCTTGGAAGGCTTGATCCTCGTCTATTTCCTCTACTAGTTCCTCTGGTAGTAAAGCCGGAATTTCCTCGTCCCAATCCTGATTGGCGTCTGGCTGCCAAAGGATTTGATCTGCGGCTAGGGTATCTCCTGGTTCAGCGACTACTGGGGAGGGTTCTGGTTCCTGAGGTTCTTCTTCGATTCCTGTTTCAGAGTCGTGGGGTAAATCTGCGGGTATGTGGAGGCGAAATGTTACGTTTCGCCCTCTACACTCGACGGATACTGTTTCTTTTTCCTTTTTCTCACGATAGACGTTGTCGCATCCGCCCAACTGGATGCTTATCCTTTTCCTCGTACGTGTACATCCAATCCTACGGAACATTTGTCACTACTGCTTATGCTGTGTCCGATCCAACTCGGACTTCCTTTTCTCTTTCCGTTTCCTCTCGTCATCCTGCGTACAATATGCCCGATCGGGCTCGGCCTCCGATTTCCATTCCTGACTTTCTTTCATCGTACGATTCCCTTTTCCTTCTTATGCACCGCTTGGTCCGTGCGCTTTACTTACGAGTATATAAGACCTCGCTTTCCGTACCATGTACCTTAAGCTAGTCTTACTCGAATCTTAGCTTCATCACATCGAACCTCGTCCGACCTCGCCTTCGCTTGGTCGTCCTCATTACACCGACCCGGTTGGTTCCCTAGCACCACCGGTTACACCAAACCCTTGAGGAGTAGCTAAGCCCTCTCCCTTGCGGCCTCACACTGAACCCGTTTGACTGACTTCGTTGTCAATACGCGGATACACCGAACCCTCGACCCATTGTTGAAGCTCTCGAGTCTACGCTCGTCGCTACCTGCGCCAAGTGTAACAAAAGACTAGCTTCTCTTTGGCCTGCTCTCTAGCAGCACCTGCCCACCGTCACCATCGATCCCCGAAACCCTTTTTCCCGTCACGGTCGTCGCCACTGGCGCGCACCTCCCCCAGAACCCTCCGAGTCCGAACCTGAGCAAGCCGCTGCTCCTCAGGAAGACCTCGACCCCATTGAATCCCTGAACCTCCCCATCGCTCCCACTGCCTTTGAACACGCCGACGTCTCTGCTCTTTTCCAGCAGCTTTTTTCACAGCTACAGATACCTCGACACCGTTCCCCGTCCCCACAATGAACCCCGATCACCCCCGTACCACTGCCCCCAGCTACCATGACAACGAAACCCACCGAGCTTCGGCTTAACATGCCGAAATCTTACAATGGATCTTCGGCCACCGTGGAGTTCTGGCTTAACTCAGTCAGGACTTATCTTCTTATCAACCAGGACCTTTACAACAACGATGACAAGAAGGTTGGGTTCGCCCTTTCCTTCATGACCGAGGGCACTGCCAAGAGCTGGGCAGCTGTCCGCACTCGTACCGCCCTGAACGCCGGATCTTTCAGCGCGTTCAAAGACTTCGTCTCGGATTTCAACAGGATGTTCCTCAACACACAGGCTGAGGCCGAGGCTACCACTTGGCTCACTAACACTTGCGTCCGCTTGGACGACTACCTACCAAAGTACCTCGCCGAATTCAAACTTAAAGTCGTTGAGGCTAAGCTTGACGATACCGCCAATGCTGCCACCATCATTCATTACCTCCGTGCCGGCATCCCTCCTTGGCTCTCAGACCGGATCTACGGTCTTGATACTATCCCCACAACCCCCGAAGGCTGGTACAAGAAGATTGATCAGTTCTATTCCCAGAAGCACTTTGCCGCCGCCATGGCTAAGCAACACAGCACCAGGACCCACGCGGTCTTTACTCCCACTGTCACACCGAAAGCCACCTCCGCCCCCGCTCGCGATCCCAACGCCATGGACGTCGATCGCCTCACCCGCCTCACCGACAAGGAACGTGACCAGTATAGGAAGGAAGGGAGATGTTTCCGGTGCTGCCAACTCGGCCACATGGCTAGGGAGTGCCCCCAAAACTCTCACCAACGCACCACCAACCCTTTCCGCGCTCCCAAGGTCGCCGTGGTCGAAGGATCAGGTACACTGGAGGAGATACATGACGATGAAACTATCCGAAGACTAGGAGAGGAAGCCTTTGGAAGGGATTTTTAGTAAGGAGGACCGCGTTGATGCCGGTATCCTCCACAAGTAGTAGGCCGAAGAAACGAAACTCATTGTATTTGCCAATCAAATTAATCGTTTCCCCGCTTACGCTGAAAGCCGTCGACATCACCGCTATCCTAGACTCTGGCGCCCAGATCAACTGCATCGACTGGGACTTCGTAAAATGCCACGACATTCCCATTACCCCCCTCAACAAACCCTTTGCCATCCGAAATGCCGATACCTCTTTAAACACGACCTGCCGCTTCGAGGCGGTACTTTTCACCCAGATTGGAGGCGTGACTCAACACATCGCCTTCTATGTCATCAACGGAGGAAAGGAGAACATTATCCTAGGTTTTCCTTGGCTCTGCGCCACCGAACCCACGATTGACTGGGCTGCCAGTCGTGTCCTGATTCCCCTGACCAAAGATAAATCCTCTCTCCTCGAGAAGGTACAACGCGAAGAACGGACGGTGTTTATCACGAAAACCTCCCGTCCTTCTCCAACTTCTTCTCCTCGGAAGAATCTCCCCAATGAAACCGCTCTTGAACCCGAGGAACTTTCTGGGTTTCACCGGTACTGCCGAACCGAGGATGAGGAGGACTTTACGGTACAAGCTCATCACCATGCCGAGATTTACCGTATCCAAAGATTCGGATCCCGTTTTGCCAATGCCGAGGCTATGGCACTGATCCGAAAGATCACCCTGTCCACCGAGCTTGCTATTCAAGCTGAGCTCGCCAAACCCAAGAAGACCCTACCCTCCAAATACTCCGACTTCACCTCCATCTTCAGTGAGGAAGCGACCAACCACGTCCCTCCCTCGCAACCCTATGACCACGCTATCAACCTTAAGGAATCCTTTGTTCCCAAGGTTGGAAAACTCTATCCCCTGTCTGCCGAAGAAAAGAAGGCCGCTGACGCGTTTATCGATGAAAACCTCGCGTCTGAAAAGATCCGACCTTCTAAGTCCCCCCAAGCCTTGCCATTCTTTTTCGTCAAAAAGAAGGATGGCAGTCTCTGCCCTTGCCAGGACTACCGGTACCTGAACGAGCATACAGTTTGAGATGCATACCCACTTCCCCTTATCTCTGAGCTGATCGACAAGCTCAAGGACGCCAAATTGTTCACCAAGTTTGACGTCCGATGGGGATACAACAACGTCCGCATCAAGGAAGGGGACCAATGGAAGGCTGCGTTTATCACTCACCGCGGACTCTTCGAACCCACCGTCATGTTCTTCGGCATGACCAACTCTCCCCCCACATTCCAGCGATTCATGATCGATTCTTTTAGGGACATGATCGCTGAAGGATGGCTGATCATTTACATGGACGACCTCCTCATCTACTCAGATGACGACGAAACTGTCCACCAAGAGCGGGTGTGACATGTTCTCCAACGAATGCAGGAACTTGACCTGTACCTCAAACTCGAGAAATGTACGTTCCACGTACGAGAGGTTGACTATCTCGGATTAGTCATTAAACCCGGATCCCTCGCCATGGATCCAACTAAGGTCGCCAGTCTTAAGGATTGGCCAATCCCCACCAAAGTCCGCAATGTCCGATCGTTCCTCGGCTTCGCCAATTTCTACCGCCGCTTTGTTCCCCACTACTCGGACATTGCGCGCCCCCTCCTTGACCTAACTAAAAAGAACCAACCCTGGGCTTGGACTGCCGCATGTCAAGCCGCCTTCGAAGAACTCAAGGGCATCTTTACGGCCCAACCAGTTCTTCAACTTCCTGACCTCTCTGCTCCCTTCGCCATTTCCACCAATGCCTCTAAGTACACGTCGGGAGGAGTCCTTCTCCAGCGCAATGCCAATCACGAATGGCAACCATGCGCTTACCTTTCCCAGACGTTCGGTCCAGCTGAACGAAATTACGACATCTACGACCGGGAGCTTCTCGCTGTCATGAGAGCCCTCGAAGCCTGGCGCCACTACCTCCTTGGCGCCCTGTACCCCGTCCAGGTCTTCACGGACCATAAGAACCTTACGTACTTCAGGCAACCCCAGAAGTTGAACCGTCGGCAAGCCTGTTGGCTTCTCGACTTGTCTGAATACGACCTCCAATTTTCCCACGTCCCTGGGAAAAACCTCTCTGCCCCCGACGCCCTCTCTCGTCGCCCCGATCATATCCCAGACATCGACTCCGACAACGAGGACGTCACCCTACTCCCCGACTCTCTCTTTGTCAACCTAGTTGACAAGGAACTCTCAGAAAAGATTGCGTCCTCCTCCTCCTCCGATCCCCTTGTCCTCGATGCCCTTCACGCTCTTCCCGGCGAACTTCCAGCACATTTCCGCTCCCGTCTCTTGGACTGGAAATTTGATGCTGGAATCCTCACCTATCAGAACCGGGTATACGTTCCTGCTAACACTGACCTTCGCCGTTCCATCGTGGCACGGCACCACGACCATCCCACCGCCGGTCATCCCGGCGTTCTCAAGACTCGTCAGCTCGTCGCAGCTGAATTCTGGTGGCCTGGACTTGCTTCCTTTGTCCGCCAATATGTTGCTGGCTGCGCCATTTGTCAGCAACATAAGGTAAACACACACCCGACACACCCCCCATTATCTCCCATCCGTTCTACCGCCTCCCGTCCTTTTCAACAGATCTCATGTGATCTAATCACCGATCTTCCCCTCTCTTCCGGCTTTGACTCTTTGTTGGTCGTGGTCGACCACGGCCTTAGTAAGGGGGTAATTCTCTGCCCCACCAAGAAAACTGCCACCGCCGCCAACATCGCCGCTCTCTTTCACGAGACCGTTTACAAAAGATTCAGTCTTTACGACAAGATCATCTCTGATCGCGGACCACAGTTCGCGTCCTCGTTTGCCAGGGAACTCGGACAACTCCTCGGCTATGAATTGGCCCTCTCCACCGCGTATCACCCTCAGACGGATGGAGAAACCGAGCGAGTCAACCAGGAGATCGAAACCTATCTCCGAATCTTTTGTAACGGTAACCCCTCGGCCTGGGCTGAATACATTACCCTTGCTGAGTTCACTCATAATCACCGCCCCCATTCCGTCACAGGGAAGTCACCGTTTTACCTGATGATGGGATATGAACCCCGTCCCTTCCCCACAGTCATCTCCGAAACTTCTATCCCCGCCGTGGAAACTCGCCTTAAGACCCTCTCCGCAGTACGCGACGAAGCCCTCGCCGCCCATGAATTAGCTCGCCAGACTATGAAAGCCCGTAACTTCAAGGCTTTCACCCCGTTCAAAGTCGGCGACAAGGTATGGCTCGAGGGACGGAACTTAAAATGTTCCCTTCCTAACCCCAAGTTCGTCGCTAAAAGAGAGGGACCTTTCACCATCACTGCTGCTCTCTCCCCCATCACCTATAAACTCCGCATCCCCGCTGCGTGGAAAATCCACAATGTCTTCCACGTCTCCCTTTTATCCCCGTATCACGAGAACCCCGTCTACGGACGGAACTTTCCAGCACTGCCCCCCGATCTTATCAATGACGAAGAACACTTCAAAATCGAGAAGATCATACGTCATCGTGGAGCTCCCTCCCGTCGGAAGTACTTGGTCCGATGGAAGGGATATTCGGCCAAAGAAGACACGTGGCTCCCCGAGAGTGAGTTCTCTCACGCACGAGCCACCCTCCAGGAGTATAAAAGGTCCCTGTGGTCTAAACCCACAAACCACAATGTCTACTGACGCCACCTCAGCAGCTCCCTCCTCCTCAGCCGTCCCTACTCCTCCGTCGTCGCCTCTCCCCATCCCTCGCCCCACTTATGCCTCCCGTCTTCGAGCTTATGATGACGCCGACCACGAAACCCGCCTCTTAATGTCCATGATGGTCCAAGACCCTCACCTCGCCTCCATCATTGACAGAGTCCTTGAGCCCCATTCCCCTCTTGACGTGCTATACAAAGCTTACTTAGACAATTGCTCTATCTATTTGCATTTAGGATACCTATGCGATACGTACTCCACCCGGGCTAGGCCCATTTCCATTCCCAACATCCTCGAGTTTCACTGGGCGAACCAACACGATGCCCTCCTCACTGCCCTCTACCAGCTTGGCATGGATGACTTGTTAAAGGAAGTGGATGCCTACGCGGCTACCTTACAACCACCGAACCCCACTCCACCGCCCTCGTGTCTGTCCGACGCTCAGTCCACCATCCTACGCCCAATCACGGTTCCTCTTACCGCAGTCCAAGCCGAACTGGCACACCCTGTTGCCTTATCCCGCACTGAAACATTGATCACTCCCGAAGGGGTAATCCATCCCACTACTCGCCATATCACGTTCGACGTCACTCCATCTCCTTCATCGTCCCCGCTTAACATTGAAGAGGAAGAAGTGTTAGACCGCGCGGAACGACTAGATCGACCTACTGAGCCTCTGCCGCCCAGTCATCATAGATATCATCAGGCATGCTTTGAGTGTCGTCGCCTTGGTCATATTCGCATCCAATGTGATCTCTACCGCTGCCCCCATTGTCTTCGTTTCGCACCTGGTCATACTCAAGCCCGGTGCCCTCTTCGTAGGCGAACCCCGGTATCCTCTCCCTCCTCATCCTCTCGACGCTCCAGCCGTCATAGCAGCGCCTCCTCGATGGGCTCAATGGCCGCCAGTCAGTCAGTATCTTCGCCCACTCGTCCCGTCCCTATTCCACCTCCGCGCTCGCACCCTTTGGAGACCAGGATATCCTCACCTCCATATGACTATGATCACGACGATGTATGGGACGATTCCGCCTATGCCAACGTGACAGGCTCTCCCGGGATGTATTCTAGGGATTTCTAGACAGGGTCATCTCGATCCTAGTAAGGGGGTAATGTTACATTTCGCCCTCTACACTCGACGGATACTGTTTCTTTTTCCTTTTTCTCACGATAGACGTTGTCGCATCCACCCAACCGGATGCTTATCCTTTTCCTCGTACGTGTACATCCAATCCTATGGAACATTTGTCACTACTGCTTATGCTGTGTCCGATCCAACTCGGACTTCCTTTTCTCTTTCCGTTTCCTCTCGTCATCCTGCATATGATATGCCCGATCGGGCTCGGACTCCGATTTCTGTTCCTGACTTTCTTTCGTCGTACAATTCCCTTTTCCTTCTTATGCACCGCTTGGTCCGTGCACTTTACTTACGAGTATATAAGACCTCGCTTTCCGTACCATGTACCTTAAGCTAGTCTTACTCGAATCTTAGCTTCATCACATCGAACCTCATCCGACCTCGCCTTCGCTTGGTCGTCCTCGTTACACCGACCCGGTTGGTTCCCTAGCACCACCGGTTACACCGAACCCTTGAGGAGTAGCTAAGCCCTCTCCCTTGTGGCCTCACACTGAACCCGTTTGACTGACTTCGTTGTCAATACGCGGATACACCGAACCCTCGACCCATTGTTGAAGCTCTCGAGTCTACGCTCGTCGCTACCCGCGCCAAGCATAACACGAAATACAAGGATTGTGGTATAAGCAAGTGTCAGTACTAGTATAGCGATAAGAACTGATAAAAAGATAATCGCTTGTGCGGCAAGGATCATAGACTAGTGTTTTCGGGGTAGATTTGATTTCTTTCTCAAGGCTAGCTTGAGTTTACGACCTTGTTTCAGCAAGCGACCGTAAGCGGTATTACATGGGTATTGCGATCTACGCGATAGAAGCTCCACGTGCTTCTGAAAGTTTCTTTTCTCAGTTTTGGGTAATCGCTTATGCCTATTTACGATATCCAATGCTGACTAATAGGAAGCAGATGATTCGTCTGCCTCGTAACTATGTGGGGTAGGGTGTGAGAACTCTCTTTCAAGTTCTTCTTCACTTGATTCGGTATCTGTAAATCGGACTCTGTATCCGATAGATCTGTATGCTTTTATTTCTAGATTACAAGTAGCGACTAGGCTTCCTGAGAGTGTGCCTAGGGCATAGGGTAGGTAAAAGAATAGGGCCGCGAGGATTAAACTCGGGTACCCTGCTCCAGCGGCGACGATAAGGATGATGCCGGTAATCGAGATCTCCCTCGATGCGGCGTATTCTCTCGTCCACGCGGTTTCGTGCCTGTTGGACCTCCTCTCTAATACGGTCCAGGCGCTCCTGCTCCCTCTGCTGCTGTTGCTGTATGCCCAGCTGTATCCCTTCTCTAATAATAGCGTTGACCTCTGATCCAAGCAGTAGGTCAATGAAACTCTCGTTACTAGGCGGTACGAGAGTGGAGTCTGAGGCTCCGTCGTTGTGGGGTGGCTCTAGGCACTGACGGACTTGTTGCCAAGAGACCGGGGCGGCAAGGGGTGTGGGCGAACGGGCCGGTGTGCCCGGGTTATAGGGGGGCGAAGGGGAGAAGCGGCGGGGTTGTGACCCTGAGCGGAAAAGGGCCGGTGGCGGTGTAGGGGTCCTATATGATG
>JBBPMG010001019.1:0-10263 GCA_038090195.1 Boletellus deceptivus | reverse complement strand
AAGGAGGACAAGACTGGGTCCTCCAGCGAGTTGGGGGTGTCCCTTATATACTATCTTACTGTTTACATCAGTGTATGCTACATCTATAGATATCTGGTGCCAATTGGGTAGGTAGTATATGAGGAGAACATGTGTCTGGGCTATGGGTACTGGTCTGAGGGTTCTGGATGCAAGGGTGTAGGGTATAGTGGTAGGGGGGAATGCCATGAGGCAATTCCTGACAAGGTCCATGGAGATTAGCAAGGGTTAACTATTATTTCTAGGGGGTCTGGGTCTATATCAAATAGAGTGGTAATAGGGTTCTGCAAGTTCAAGGGCTCAGGTCTAGACTTTGTGTGCCTGTCTCTGACATGTGTCAAACATGTGTAGACTGGTGATAGGGTATGAAGTCATAGGGGTTTAACCCTGGGTCTAGGGATGTGGTATGGTGGTCTAGACTACCATTTGTGTACCATGAGGCACTATGAGTCAAAGTGACTCAGACTGGTTCTGGACTCGATCTATGAGCCATGAGGATGTCCTAGACCTACTAAGACCAAATGGGAAATAGCTGACCATTGGTTAATGAATATACCCATAGAAAACTCATAGAATATTCAAATGAAGCTAGAAAAGTATGGAAAAATACTAGAAAAATGGGGAAAACTATGTAGGAAAATAGGGGAGTGTAACATCCTCGGACTAGCCAATTTTTATAGGTGTTTCATCAAAGGATACACCACCATAGCATGGCCTCTGAATGATCTCACAAAGAAAGACACACCTTTCATTTGGGATAGCCACTGCTGAGAAGCATTTGACACACTAAAGAAAAGGTTCATGACTGCCCTGATCCTCACCTATCTGGATAATGATGCAAAGTTCCAGCTAGAATGCAATGCATTGGATTATGCTACAAGAGTGGTCTTATCTATTCAGAAAGGAGAGAACTAGCACCCAGTAGCCTTTTACTCTCACTCCATGTCTCCCATGGAACACAACTACCCTGTGGCTGATAAAGAGCTCTTATCTGTGATTCAAGCACTAGAAACATGGAGGCATTACTTAGAAAGGGCCAAACAGGAGTTTGAGATCTGGAATGATCATCAGAACCTCCAATAGTTCAAAATGAGGCAAGATCTCAATCAATGACAAGCCTGATGGGCACAGTATCTATTTAGATTTAATAGTGTCTAGCTCCACAAGCCCAGAGTCACTATGGGTAAAGCCAATGTGCTTAGTAGGCATCCAGATCATGCTGAAGGAAAAGAAGATGATAATAAGCAGGTGCTTGTTATCCCACCAGAGTGGATCAGAACAACAGTTCAGGTCTAAGTGTTACAGTACAATATGGGCTTACCCAGTCAATGGCTACATTTGCCAGTCCACCCCTCACAATGGTGTTCTCATCAGCCTATGCAGACAACTCTTTCCCATCCCTAAACCCCCTAGACATGGTGATCCCCCTCAATGAGGAAACCTTGCCCTTATACCTCAATCTGTTAACCATCCTATGAGCTTGCCTTCCTTATTTGTACTTCTACAGTTACACTTCCATATCCAGATGTTACCACTCCCACGGCGTATCTCTCATCATGCCGCGTTTTCCCTATTCCTATATCGAGTAACTCCAACTACTATAGGCAGTACTACCACATCCAGTTGGTACAGCAATGCTCGAGTATTTATATGAGTCCATGTACAAGTACTTTTCCCCAGCTAGTTCTACACAATCTACATGTAGTTGCTAGTCATCCATGAGTTCCTTCGTGAAGGGATAGTGAGGCCAGGATCTCTATTAGTCTCATGCTACTATCAAAGCATGCTCGACAGCTAGGACTATGCATATGCGTAACACTAAGATGAAGGCAACAGAATCTTATTTAAGATAAAGAATGCCACTCTCAAGTTATGAGAGTTGGCTATTCAAGAATTATATAAGCAGGGTCTCACTGAAGACAGAGAGGAACTCCTATTATGAAAAGATGAAAAGGTCTTCATTTCTGATGACCCAGAACTTAGACAAGAAGTGATCAAGTTATGTCATGACTTACTGTCTGCAGGACACCCCAGAGTTGACAAGACACTCACTCTAGTGCAAAGGCACTACTTCTGGCCAAAGATGGCCACCCATGTCAAAGAATATGTTGCTGGATGTGATATATGTCAAAGAAACAAGATAGGGAACAAACCCCCTGCAGGTCTATCTATTCCCCTCAAGGCACCCACAGCCCCTTGGGAAGATGTTTCAGCAGATTTCCTCACAGATCTGCCACTATCTAAAAGCTATGACTCAATCCTCATGATTGTTAATCAACTCTCAAAGGAGGTCAAGTTTATTCCCACAATAAAGACAGCCACCACCATTGATATGGCATGGCTCTATTTGAAACATGTATGGGCTAACCATGGCATTCCCCAATCTATTGTCTCAGACTGTGGCTCACAGTTTGCCTCTAACATTATGAAGTCGCTCTGTGAGTGACTTTCTATTAAACCTAAGCTATCCATGGCTTCTCATCCACAAACAGACAGGCAGATGGAGTGTATGATCTGGGATCTCCAACAGTATCTCCAGATTTTCTGTCATGAAAAGTAGTGTGATTGGATAGACTGGCTTCCTATCACACAATTCAGTTATAACTCCAAGAAGCAAGCTTCTATGGAGCACACCCCCTTTGAGGTCACATGGACTTATACACCATGAATGGGGATAGAACCTGGCTTTTCGAAGGCACCAAAGGCCAATGAATTAGCCAATAATATTACTAAAGTATTGGAAAGCACATGGGCCAACCTGGAGAAGGCTCATTCATATATGAAGGAGTCTGCTGACAAGTATCGCAGCTCTGCTCCTATTTATAAAGCTGGAGATGAAGTTCTTCTCTCCACTACCAATCTTAAAGTTCACCATGAGTTACACAAACTCACTGAAAAGTGGATTGGCCCCTTCTCTATTTTAAGCACCATCAGGATGAACACAGTCAAACTCTGTCTCCCACAGACTATTAAGATCTACCCAGTTGTCAATATCTCCCAAGTTAAGCTATATATGGAACCTGCTCCTGGACAGAAGGTTTTTCAGCTAGGCCTTATCTATGTCTCCAATGAGTTGGAGGCCAAGTATGAAGTTGACCATATCATGGATGTACACTGGAAAGGTCGCAAAAAGGAATATTTAGTTCACTGGGCAGGATACAGTGCTGATGAACTCACCTGGGAACCCACCAGTTATTTAAAGAATGCCAAGCAAGCTGTAGCTCACTTCCACAAGCTGAACCCATGAGCCCTCACACACTCATTGCTTTCTGCAAACTATGGTATATTTAACCCTTATGATAACACACCTAATGAGGCTGTCCAGATCAACCAGGAGTTCAATCCATAGAAGGGGGATGGTGTTACAAGTGCTCCCTCCAAGATATTTATTCTATTTCTTTTTCTCTATCTTATCTTATCAGGTTAATCATGTGACCTTATCTTATCTTATCACAGACAATTATCTTATCTCTAGATCTCTGTTCCATCAGATGATTGACTCATCCACTATAATTTACTTTCCCACATGACTCATACACTCTATGCCCTATGACTCATTATAATGCATGTTTACTGATCCTTTTCTCATTGACTCATTCTTTATGACTCAGTAATCCTGAGCCCTATTGCTTTATTTAGTCATATGTACAAATGTGTACAAATACACTGAAGTCTATATAAACCTGGGACTCAAGCCTGGTAACCCCAGTCTTGAAGTCTTTGGTCTTCACCTCCTTACTCTCACCCTCTAAGAAAGCTCTTCCTATCCAAGTCCCCTATACTTGGATCAGAGGTTGTATCACCTTAGAGGGTCTTTTGCTTCATGTCAACTGAAAATCTTTCAGGGTCAGCCATAAGGATTGACATGAGGAAGATCCTATGATGTGTTCCTGATGATCTTGGCTATGTGGGACGAGTCAATCATCTATATCAGGTAATCAAGATTGGAATAGTGGATATGGCTATGTAAGACAATGCAAAGCTGTGTATGCCTGCACAGAGACAGTGTGTCTGTGCCTGACATGCATTGATCATGGTTACAGGATTGTAGATCCAGGATAGACATGCATCAAACATGTTCCAAGAGTCTAGAGTTCATTGTCATGAGGTAAAGTAAGTCATTTTGAGTCAAGCTGTGGTCTAGATGGATCTAAACAGATCTAGACTGATCTATGGAGTATGGAGGATGAGGCAATGATGCTAAGTCCAAATGCAAAATAGATAAGTGAGCAAAATCTGAACAAATTTATAAGATGGTCAGATTAAAGCTTAAAAATAGTAGAAAAATAGAGGAAAAATCAGGAGAGTGTAACACCATCCATCTGGGAATACCAATCATTTGCTCCCTTCCTTCCTACCTCTGTATTCTTGGCTGTATTGTGTGGCCCAGGAGATGCATCCAGATGATGCTTGTCATCACCTGGCATATCCACAGCATCATACAATGTAGTGCATACTGTATGTTGTCATTGTCCCACAGTCTACTCATGTTTGTTGGTCTTTGGATATCTTGATTGTCAATGACCTTGGCACTATCCTCAGATAGTAGTTAGACCTTGCATACCACACTCTATTCATTGTTACAGTTCTTCTACTAGATTTCTACAGATGACAGAGTTGATGTTGAGCATGGGTTGCTATGAGATTGTATGGTGCAAGTGGAAGTGATATGAGAAGAGGGAGCACAGGAGGGAGCATGAAGTGTTAGTTGGATGGAAATGGGATGAGCAACTTGTCAGGAGATGCAGAGGGATGACTGTGGATACAGCTGTGCCACATCAAGTGAGCACATGCAACTATTCTAGAGGATGCTGATTAGTGTTGTCTGAGAGCTAGAAAATTGCTCTCAGTACACATCTTAGGTTCAACTGCTTTCACTGCTCTAAACATGGTTATGATGGTCATAGGTGCAATTGTACTATGTCAAGTGAGCATGCATGTAGTTTATTTTGATGGAGAGATGGAGAGAGTATGCTCAGTGGGTACAGTGAACTACAGTGACCTTCAAAACTGTTGCAATGTTTAATTTTGTCACAGCATATCAAATACACTGCAATCACCTGTAGGAATTTTGCTTAGCTATAGTGAGATGAAATACAGTGGATACTCTTGGCTACAAATCGCTCCCTGGGATCATGTGAGTTCATCCAGTGGCTGTGGAGATACACATCTTGCAAAACAGTGACACCATTGCAATAGTTTTGCACCTTTCAGTTATTAGGCATATTAGCACTTGATATGCCCTCCCTTTGCCTTCAGCACTGCCTCAACCCTTCTGAGCATTCTCTAAATTAACTTTTGACACTCCTCAACTGCTATTCCTTCCCACTCTACTTGAATTCTCTCTCACAGCTCATGAATCATATTAGAAGGATTTTCATGCTTTGTTAGCCTTTTTTTGGAATAACTCCAAAGGTGTTCAATAGAGTTCAGGTCAGGAGACTATGCAGGCCACACTATAGTCTTGAAATCCTGCTCTGCAAGCCAATCTTTCACCTTTCCACAAATATGCTTGGAGTCATTGTCCTGCTAAAAGATGGCACTAGGAGGATGAAGACCATAATGCTGTAGGGTATTCAGCAGTTCATCCTTCAAAATCTGAGGGTAAAGGTCCCCATCTATCCTACCATCAATTTTTGCAGCATAGCCAATTTCCTGCCAAGGCTTACATCCCCACATCATCACAGAACCTTCTCCAAACTTCACTGTACTTTTCACCAACCTATCACTCAACCCCTCATCAGCCTTTTCCACACCAGCATGCATCTGTCTGATCCTAGATGATTGATCTTAGTTTCATCAGACCATATAACCTTCCTCTAGCCCTCTATAGTCCAGTCTTTATAGGCATGAGCAAAGTCCAAATAAGCTTTCTGATATTTTGTAAACAGAAGAGGCTGTTTTGTCTTGACTACAGCTTTCATACCAGAATGTTTTAAGTGTCTATGCACTATGGTTGTGGAGAGTGGCTGGTTGACAATATTGTCAAGGGCCTTGGTCACTTGAGCAGCATTCTCTGCCTTGCCAGAAAAGAAGAGATGAATAGCATGGTAAATATTTGCAAAGGAAAGCTTAGTTGGACAACCTCCAATAGACTTCTAAAACTCAGAACACTCCTTAAAACAAAGTCTTGAGATAGTGGAGATGTTGAAACCAGTAGTGGCAGCAATAGTGTTGGCAGATTGCCCAGCATCAGACATGGAGAGGATAGTGTTTTTCTGAGTAGAAGAAAGAGATCTCATGATGATGGTGATTGAAGGTAATGATGTGTGTGAGTTATTTCAAACATAGACATGGTACTTATATGTAAATCTTTGTTTGTATGACCAAATAACACCCACTATCAATGAAATTCTAACTTTTATATAAAAAGTGCAAAACTGTTGCAATGGTATCACTGTTTTGCAAGATGTGTATCTCCACAGCCACTAGATGAAATCACATGACCTCAGAGAGTGATTTGTAGCCAAGAGTATCTAGTGTATTCCATCTCACTATAGCTAAGCAAAAGTCCTACAGGTGATTGCAGTGTACTTGATACATTGTGATAGGATCAAACATTGCAGCAGTTTTGAAGGTCACTGTAGGACAATACTATCTAGGTAGTGTAATGGGGCCCCAGTGTCCCACTGCATCCCTAGCTGTGTGAATGCCCCACTGAGTGGACATAAGGTCTTCTGGTGGTCCTGCTGTTCCCACCAGCAGTTTTAGACACACCAGCCTAAATTGGTAGTATGCCTGTAGATCTAGAATGTGTGGAGTAGAATTATAGTGTGATTGCATGTATCATGTGCTCAGGCCAAGAAGGCCATGTGCAGGAGGGGGTAAGGGTGTGACAGTGAAAGTGAAAGCAGAGGAAAATAGGAGATGGTGTTATTATTTTTGAGGGGTAGCATATGTATGGACAGATAGTGGTGGACATGGGCAGAGGCTTGTGAGGTGGGACAAAGTTTCCAATGCTTGCATGGTGCTGTTTGTGAGCCCTCAGAGTGTTGGGGACATGTTCCTCCTGGTGGTGAGCAAAAGTGGGGTGAGGCAGGATATGACACTGTAAAGAGTGCATGAGTGTGGGCTGTCAGTGGGAGTAGAAATCTCCAAGAGAGGCATGGAAGCACTTTGTGATTTGGACATATTTCAGGAGGTGGGGTATGGCTTTTTCATCAGATAGTAGATGAGGCATGTTGAAGGCACCTCAGTGAAGGTGGTTTGAAGCTGGTGGCAGACATAGGCATAATACAGGCAGCATAGGAGGAAATGAAGCAGGGTTTCTAGAATGGTTGAACAATGTGGACAGTTCAGTGTGGAGGATTTTTTGAGGTAGTGGAGGTGGGCATTGAGAGGGGAGTGGCCAGAGCAGAGCCAGAACAGGATAGTAGTGTGCTTCTTGCACAGGAGTGAGGTGAGTTTGAGGAAGGAGTCTGTGAGCATGTCAATGTCTATACATGCTTAGGCCAGGAAGCAGGGGGAGGAGTGCCAGTGTGTGAACCAGTGTGCTTCTTCTTGTTGACACTGCTGAAGGCAGAGTGTGATGATGCCTTGGGGAAGTGGGCCATATTGGAGATAGATGGAGAGAAGGTGGCATGAGGAGGTGCTGGCTGGCTGGGTGGCCACTGTCTTTGCTGCTTGATCAGCTAGTTCATTTCCAAGTATACTGTGATGTCCTGGTACCCAGCAGAGGCAGAGGTGATTTGAGGTAGTGTTGTGGATGTGGTAGATTCAAAGAGCCATCCTGTGAAATGTGTCAATGATATGATAGTTGGAGTAAGATATGAATTTTGTACCTGATTGAAGTACTGCTTGGTTGTCTGTGTAGATGCAGATCAAAGCAGTGGGTAGTTGTGGTTCATTGAGGAGAAAGTGAGTGGCTAGGGTCAGAGCAACAACTTCCAATTTGTATACAGTATAGTTGTCAATAATGTCTAGGTGGTAGGTGAGGATGCAGGTGGATCTATTCACTCTGAGAAGGACTGTTGCAGTGCCTATCCCTTCATCAACCAGGGATCCATTGATATATACTTTCAAAGGTGCAGTATCAAGTTGGTGCTTGGTGACCACCTTATTGTGGTTGGAGGCAATGTGGACTGTGTAAGGAAAAGTATAGTTTAGGTGAAGGCAGCAAGGTTGGATTGTTTCAATGTTTTTAATGTCAATGTCAAAGATGTGAATGAGGCAGTGTAGAGAGGAGTGATATCATTTGACAAACTGTTTCTCAGCACAGTGAAGTAAGGGGATGAGGAGGGGAGATGGAGAAAGAGCTACTGTTACAATTCTTTGTATAGATCACCTATCTTTTCCCCGACCACTCCCTGCTCTTACACTTAGTCTCCCTTTGACACTCACTACCAATTGTATGTCATTCATTAAGCCCTGTTCCTGATTTCTCTTTTGACCTGTCTTCTACTACATTGATTATAGTTGTCTTACTTAGCTCCCCTTTCACCCCTTTCTCATCAATGTAGTCACATTAGTTCTTGTTGCCTATTTACCTTTTCCTTATCCACATTCTACAGTGTTCTTTTACATATTCCTCTTCAATATAACTGTAGTTTGTCCTTTTGTACCTTGCCCATAGTTCACACAATACAAGCATATCTCAAATATCACTCTCTAGTCCAATCTTAATTGGTTGGAGTTATTGTTCCTCTTGGACTGAGTTGTACTTCTTCATGAGTATCCTGTCCTTGGGTTTAAAGTCTCTTTGTTCATGATCTTCTTCAAGGTATGCTTTCACATAACAACTGCAAGGCAGGTGGTGGTTTGATGTAGGAGGGTTTGAGCATGATACTTGATGGAGAGGAGTTTGGTATGCATATTGAGGATGTATGTGAGGGAGAAGGGGACTGCACCTGTCATGCCAATCATGATAGAGTGTTGAACACATTCTAGTCATTCAACAATGCACTTGGTGCTGTGGGTGATTAGAGTGTTGTGATTGTTGTAAAGTGGGCAGAACCAGATGCTGACATTTTTGAGAGTACAATGGAGGTGTAAAGTTGGCATAAGAAGGCTGTTTGCAGACCTCCTGATAACTTAGAGAGACAGCATAGTTGGGAGACACAGGCTGTTCCCTTACCAACTGTATAGAGTGTTACATGGAGCATACCTCAAGAGACCAAGCTTAGACCTAACTGATTGACAGGACACTCAGAGAGGTACAACTCAGTCAATCAGGACTTGGGCTATACATTCAAAGAGAATGGATGAAGACTTAGATAATTGGAGGACACAGATACACTGAATTGTACAGACTAAGAGTGAAGTACAAAGATGCAGATACTATGGTTTAAATAGCCAGAGATGCATAATTGAAGAAAACCATAGAATACAATGGAAGTCAGAAGATAAATAAGCAACAATGACTATTGTTACTATGGAGACAAAAGAGGAACAAAAAAAAGCTGGATATGGTAAACATATACCTGCAGACTGCCAGTGACCATGAGAAAGTGTTCATAAGTATAGTAAAACATATCAAAGATGGGAGAGCAATGAGGACAAAGTATGGACAATGAGAAGACATGTGGGTAAAGGCAAGAAATCATAATATAGAGTACATGTTTTGACCAGTGGAGTTCATTGTTGAGGAGGATGTCTAGAAATTTGTGAGTGTATTTTGGTAGAATGATGACATCATGCAGGGTGAGAGGAGAGCATTCCTTGGTCATATTGAGGGAGAAGTTGAGGAGAGTGAACTTGGATGTTTCAAAATGGGAATTATGATTATGTGATCATGCAAAGCCTCCACCAGGTCAGTTAAGCATGTTGCTGAGGAGTTGGTGGATAGTATGGAAGTCAGTACAAAAGATGAGGAAAGCAGTGTCATCTGCAAATGTGAGGGTCAGCTCATGATGATGAGTGGTGACTTCAACTAGGTCAGCATTGTAGATGATGTATAGGAGCATAGAGAGGAAGTCACCTTGCCCAATACTGTTGGTAGGAGGAATCCAGTCAAAGAAGTAGCCATCAAAAACAGAGTTGGTTACAGTGGCCCTGGAGGAGTTGGTCAGTGAATGTTATATATGTGTCAGGTATGTGACAGGTGTGCATATTGTGAAGGAGATGGTCAGTGTGTTAAACAGCTGGAACTGGGCAGCTGGAGTCCGCTGTAAGAGACTATGTATTCAGGACGAAACATGGCTACATACCTGGAGTCCGCTGTAAGAGACTAAAGGAAGCGAAACAGCGGACTCCGACACAAAGTCTAGAGTGAGAAACAATGCAAAACAAACTCGCCACAATGTGGCT
>JBBPMG010001018.1:0-10268 GCA_038090195.1 Boletellus deceptivus | reverse complement strand
CCGAGAACAACTCGTGGGGTGAGTGAGATGGAGGCATAGAGGGCCCACGGAGCATTCATCGCATAATCACAAAAAGAGAGATCCTGGACTTGGCCCACCGTTACTATGACATGGAATACGAGAACAAAAAGGGACGATCAACCGACTGAGGCTGACCAGTTCATGAAAGACATACCTGATAAATAGGTTTTCGGGTTGTCATATATCAGCACCGCAACGATAATAATGACGGTTTGAGCTATGAGAACGAATACGAGGACCAAGAGGATAATTCTGGACCGATTCCACATTGCATAAATACGCAGAATCATCACAACTAGGAATAGAAACTCATTGGAAGGGGTCTGAATACTGGAACTTGCCAGCTCACCATCCGCGGCTGTCGAAAACACTGGAAACATCCAGGTGAGGAGCAGATAGAACGCAGTACCTGTTAAATTGTTACGGTCTACCCTTCTAGTACTGCAGACTGGGAGGTTCAATGCATACACCTGCCAATCCGTTAGCACTACCATTTTTCTAAATGGTAGATTCAGATGCCTACGTCTGATAGAGCATATTCCTTAGTCATGCCGGTGGTTCATACACAAGGGAAACAGACTGACGCTAACAGGGCCGGGCACAAAGGATGAGCCAGCTAGGATAATTATCGGTGGTTCAATCTCTACTCGCTTACAGCGCGTGCTTACCAAGCATGCAAATACTTGAATGTTGGGTCGTCGTTTGTTATCCGACAGAACGATACCAACTGTAGGACGCACGTGCAACAAAGACCCCCATAGCGAACCTGTGCGCGTCGTCAGTCGAAGAATGATGGGCAGTCAAGAATGCCCCTCGTCGGGGGACGTCATCGGGAGGTGTACACACAAGAACGAATAATGATGTTCCCCAGGTCCAGTCTCTGCGCTGCGAATTGTCAGAGATGCGATACTCGCACAGTAGTTGCCACTTGTATACCCAGATATATTCCACCTTCGGGGTTGTTCAGGAACTGAACGGATGGAAAGTGGACAGATGTACCTCTCTCGAAAAGGTGAGGACTATAAAATTATGCTTAGCTATGAGGCAGACCGCACGCGACAGCAAAAGATTACACACGGTAGTCATACCCCGCCATGCTGACCACCATGACTGCTCTGGTCATCAAGATTGATCTTCACTGTCAGGATGAACAGACGCACGGGACATGTAGTCATTGTACCGGAGCAGCCGCAGGGTAGACTGTGCATCAGAGGACATGACACATTGAATTGTGGGGAGAGAAGGGATAGCGTGGATCCGATATATATAATCTATTGGTACTGGATCCGAGTTTCATCTCAGCCAAGGAGGCACCCAATAGAGTGTATCCCGCAGCTGAGGTGACAGACTGAGTCTGACTGACAACGCAACACCGGCCCCCCCGCGACGTGACATCGTGAGTTGTTTCTCACACATCAAAAGCGAAACGCTTACTTGTACTCATAAAAACATTTGTAGGAAGAAGCACGCCCTTGGACGCTTGGACGTTGAAATAGGCCATATCGGAGGTGCCAGCAAGGACTCCTACCTCGTCCGCTACTGATGAGACGCGTAATTACTCGCTGTCAAGTTGAACTAAGGCCCCACAGGCACGAACGAGTCTCATCTCCGATAACATGTCGGAACTTGAAAGACATGCCAGTGAATGCAGGTGCCAGCTCATCGTTCTGCATGACTCTTCTCGCCTCCATCTGATATTCCCAAGACTACCATGCTGAGTGCCTGTGAGGAACTGCTACCAGGTGTCAAGAAAAAATCGCCATCAAGGAACGGCAGCAAATTCCCCGCGGTTATATTGACCGAGGTAACGTTGCTTATTGTCAGCTGGTCGTCCTGACGAGGCAACAGTGAGCGGCAAGGTGGCATCGTCGACAAGTCATCCAACTGTGAGGGCGATAGGCTCATGTCGAGTTGGTGAGGATACGGGAATGCGAATGGTCATCACCCATCCTCTTCTAAACTCCCTATGCACGTCCTATCGCTGCCTACACTGGTCTCTCTCCCGATTTTAGAACATATTTGCCGGTCGAACGCAAGACCACCGCGATTCGTTCAGACGAGTGCTTCCCCGTGTACATATGATTACTTCCTGTTATCCACCTCGGCCTCCTGGACCGTGATGTTCCTGGAACGTTCTACACAAATTGTGGGCATCAACCCTTCCGCGACTAGCATCTTCGCGGGAGTCGGACCCTGAGATGGTATGTCAATCTTCGCTGACTAACTCGTCTAGGGCGTTCTGGGCCGCTGGAGGCGAGTAACCTTTAGCCTCGCACTCCAATCCATCACCCGCATGTTCTGACGCACTTGCGGTCCTCTTGAGCCGGTCCCTAGAGTCCTCGTTACCCTTCGACACTCCCGTCGCGTTCGCCTCGACTGCCGCAGCTCGATCGCCAAAGCTTGCAAGACCATTCTGCTCCCCCTCGATCGCTGTGACGTCGGGCGCTCCTCCAGCCTCGCCGTCAACTCTCGCGTCATTGTGAAATCGATTGAACGGTGGCGTGCACGACGCTCTTGCATTCGCTTTCGGTGCCGTCGCTGCAAGTCTTGGGTGGCCTGTCTAGCGGTGTGGGAGATGCTGGGGATGCTGGAGGTGAGCTGTCGTTGACTGATATCGGGCGCTGATCGTCTTCGTCAGCCGCCGCCCCCTGTCAGACTGGCCTGTGCGCATTCCTTTATGCTTTCAATTGGCCAGCCCAATGCTGCCGCTGCACATGTTCGGCACCTGCGTCCTCTGCGTTAGGAGGCTCTGTAGGTGTGTCTGGATGACCCTCATCGTCACCCGGCATGCCCACAGGGTCTTCCGTTGTGGTCTCTAGGTGGTCGCGCAACTTCACGTTTTTCACGATAGTAAACGAACGTCTCGGAGTGTGCGCAAAAACCAAGAACACAACAAAGGAACGACAGCAAACGGACAAACGCATACTCTGGCCGATGATGCAAAAAACATCAAATCTCTTTCTCTCCATCATCCCTGTCCTTGATCCACTTCACGTCTGTAGTCCCCGTTCTGGATCCGACGTGTGCTGATCCCGAATCACATCTGATTGAATCACTTCTCGGTCCTCTGCGGCCAGGTCGCCCTTCACCGTGACCTCACTGAACGCCATCGTGGATATCGCCATTGCAGGCTGATCGACAGAAACGGGGTTCGAATCTGTCAACATTATCCCGAACCCACTGTCGAATCCGCACAGCCGGCCACGTGAATCGCGGGCACACAGCTCTCGCACATCGATGAAGAACCGCGGAAGGGAGAGGCAAACGACCGCGGATGGCACTGCGCCTAGGAAAAGCGTAAAGAATGTGCTAGACATGAGCCCTCCCTGCGCAAAATTATCGATATTGTAGGTCATATTCCTAGAAAAGGGGAGGAACGTTATAGGTGTATGGATTTCATTCGTTTGTGGGAATGCGTGAGACGAGTGAAAAGAGGTAGAGGCAGGGTGACCGACGTACACGAAAAAGTAAAAGATGCCGTCCCGGGCAAGCAGCTGGATATATCGATTGAGCTGCCACCGCCTCGTTGCATTGTACATCCTGACCAATTCCTTCGACGGTCGGATAATGGCCAACACAAAAAGCAGCACACCGAGAGTGACTCGCGGGGTGAGTGTGATGGAGGCATAGAGGATCCACGGAGCCTTCATCACAAATTCACAAAAAGAGATATCCTGGACTTGGCCCACCGTCACTATGACACGGGAAACAAGAAAAAGGGACAATTAATTGACTGAGACGTACTAGTTCATCCAAAGACACACCTGACAAATAGGTACTCGGGTTGTCATATATTAACGCCGCAACCACGATGATGACAGTCTGGACTATGAGGACGAATACGAGGGCGTATAGGATGATTCTGGAACGATTCCACATCGCATACACACGCAAAATCATCATCACTGAAAATAGGGACTCGTTGTAGGGGGTCTAAATATTGAAGCTTAGTGACTCACGATCGGCGGCAGTCAAAAACACTGGAAGCATCCACGTCAGGAGCAAATAGAATGTAGTACCTGTTAAATTGTCATAGTCTACCTTTCCAGTATTGCAGACCGGGAGGATGCATACACCTGCCAAGCTGTTAGCACTACCGTTTCTCCGATTGGTAGATTCAGGCACATACGTCTGATGAAGCACATCTCTCAGTCATACTGGTGGTACAGAAGGGAAAAATACTGACGCTGATAGGACCAGGCACAAAGGAAGTACCACCTGGGATAATTATGAGTGGTTCAATCTCTACTCGTTCGTAGTGCGCGCTTACTAAGCATGGAGGTACTTGAATATTGGGTCGACGTTGTTCTATCCGGCATAAACGACAACAACTGTAAGACGTACCTGATCCAACAAAGACCCCCATAACGAACCTGTGCGTGTCGTCAGTCGAAGAATGATGGGCAGTCAAGAATGCCCCTCTTCGGGGAACGTCATCAGGAGGTGTACACACAAGAACGAATAGTGATGTTCCCCAGGTCCAGTCTCTGCGCTGCGAACTGTTAGGAACGAGATACGAGCAATGTAGCTGTCACTTGTGTACCCAAACATATTCCACCTTTGGGATGTTCAGAAAATAAACGGGTGGAAAGTGGACGGACATACCTCTCTCGAAAAGGTGAGGACTGCAAAATTATGCTTAGTTATGAGGGAGCCCGCACCCGACAGCAAAAGATTACGCACGATAGTCATACCCCACTACGCTGATCCCCACGACTGCTCTGGTCATCAAGATTGACTGTTACTGTCAGCATGAACAGACGTACGGGAGATGTAGTTATTGTACCGAAGCAGTTGCACAGTAGACTGTATATCTGAGGACATGGCACATTCAGTTGTGAAGAGAAGAGAAGTGGGATCGTGGATCCGATATATGTTATACGTGGACGCTGGATCCGAGTTTCATCCCAGCCATTGACGGAGGCAACCGAGAGGTTGTAACCCCACAGCCGAGATGACAGCTAGGCAACGCAACGCCGGGCCCTCCGCGACGCGACGTCGCGAGTTGTTCCTCGTTCCTCATCACGAAAAGCGAGACACTTGCTTGTACGCACGAAAACTTTTGTAGGAAGAAACACGCCCTTGGACGCTTGGACGTTAAAATAGGCCATATCGGAGGAGTCAGCAGGAACTCCTACGAGTCCTACCACGTCCGCTATCTCATGAGATGCGCAATTACCCGCTGTCAAGCTGAAGTAGAGGCCATACAGGCACGAACGCACTTCATCTCCGATAACATGTCGGAACTTGAAAGCCGTCTCCGTTGATACCAGCTCATCACTCAGCATGACTCCTCTCGCCGTCATCACCTTGTCGACCCTCAAAAGTACTGCATGCAACTGCCAGGGTCAGGTCTACGGATACACTCTTTGAGTATTCGTGCTTCCTTGAGTAACTCCCTATTGGTGTTCACACAGTCCTTCGTTAACGCATCTGATGTACCATACCGAGTTATTATATTATAATATCACCCTAAAGCCACCTTGTTGCCTCGTCTGGATGGTCTCGGTTGACTAGCTGACAATAAGCAAAGCTATATTGGTCAATATGAACACGGAGAATTTGCTGCCGTTCCTCATGTTGAGTTGGTGAGGATTCGGGAATGCGAATGGCCATCGCCCATCCTCTTTTCAACTTCCTATTCCCATCCTCTCGCTGCTTCTCGTGCGCACATTGCTCTCACTCTTAATTTTAGGACACGTTTGCAGTGTCGTCGAAAGCAAGACCACGGTGTCGAATTCATTCGGACTAGCGCTATCTCATATCATATGGTTACTTCCTTTTACCCACCTCGACTTCCGTGATGTTCCTCAAACTCTGTGCAAATTGGGCTTTGGCCCTTCCATGACTGGTGTCTTGCGGGACCGGGGGGACAGGACACCTCGTTCATATCGTAAGTATTTTCGCGACCTAGTCCATTCACGGCAATACTCTTCGCGGCGACTTCGCCATCTCTGAGCAATTGACGCACAATGATGTTGCAGCCAACGGAGGCCAAGAAAGGCCGACTGCGATGTCGCGAGGTTCAGTGTGGGCATGGGAAATACAGATATTTGTCCATCTATCAGCATAGTCCACAAGGTGATCGCTTATGCATTCTGGCTCACCCCGTCGATCCTCGACCCATCATTGACTGCAAGGTCAATGTAGCCTGGTTCCGACTCCTCCCAGCTCCTGGATGGCTGAAGGTTTCATTACCAGAGGACACAGCAGTACGCTTCACGTCATTCTCACGGGATTCTTGAAACACGCTCCCGCGGTGATAGCGTGGCTTTATGAAAATTAGCTGCCTTGGGTGGGAAGATGACGACAGGAAAGGACAAGACTGAATGCGCAGTGACCTGCCGGTGGGCGCCGATAACGACATCGAAATGTCCAGCGAGCAGCACATGTCGTCCTCATTCATTCGGTCAAAACGACCGTCTGCTGGTCTCGCGGGTTCGACTTTGGTGGAGAAGTGGTCCTTTTTCTGCGTCTAGTTTAACTCCCGCTAAAAGATGTACCAGCAAGGTCTCCCCGTTCTATAATGCTTGCATTGGTAGTGGGCGTCAAAGAGTGGGAGCGGGGTGCTGGAGCGCATTTTTAAGGTTTATACTCTGTCCTGATACTCGTAAGTGACGTTACCACGTTCTGTCTTATCTGGCTGGTAGTTCTGCCCTTCTCTCCCACCCTCCCCCTCGGCAATTGCTAGCTGAACGTGTTTATGTCTGCCATGTCCTCCGGCTTACAGTCCGCTCTATGGCTGGTCCATCTCAGCGACTACGTGACAAGTGCGTCCGACACCTCTGTATACACTGACCAATCTTATGGGTCAGTAAAGTCATGATAATCAGTGCAGTGGTATACGACTGTAGTACGTCATAAGTTTCTGCCTGTCTACTGTTCAGCCTGAATGAGCATCGATATTCTTCAATAGTCCTCACGTTCGCGGACGAGGTATTTCCGTTTCTTCCTTGCCCCTCACGTCCTCCCTGACGATCTTCAAAAGATAGACTATATTTGGGTACGCAAAGATCAATCATCGAGCAATACTGCGTCGCCTACATTCCATAGTGCAGAAAATGGACTTGGGTATCTACAATATTCGTTCTCGTATGTATGCTCCTTTTTTAGATCAATCTTGCCTACCCCCTCCCCTTCCTCCGCCTTTTTTCTCTTTACCAACGATCCCAATAGGTTCGCTACCCTGGTCTTTGTTGGGCCATGTAGGTCAACCTTTTCATGTTCTGTTGCTGTCTGCATAGGCTAACACGTAGCCTCGATCCGATCCTCAAGTACCAATGCGCTGTGTAAGCTCCGCACCTATAGCAGCATGACTCTGTCAGATTGACAACTCGTTTACGTGTTTGCAGTGGGTTCTTCCTTTGTCCCTGGTCCTGTCAAAGTCAGTTTCTCCACTTCACGTTAAATTTACTAGTACAACTGAGGTCTGACAGACGTATGCACCTGAGTTTCCGAACTGGGCAAGTGGTTGTGCTGACGGCTACACAGATGTACGCACACTGCCTCTCGATCTACGATATCAACAAGATAAAGCATGACATTCCAAAGGCGTTGCATCTTACCTGGTCATGACATGGATGTTTCTCGTCTTTCTTTCTGCAGCCGAGGGCAAGTTTTCCATGCTCGCGATGCGATGTTTCATATTGAGCTTCAATTACAGTGATGATGATCCTCCGTGTTTATGCAATGTGGAACCGGTCCAAGAGGATCCTATATGTTCTCTTGTTCATTCTCATATTGCAAGTCGTGGTCTCGATCACTACGGCCGCAATATACATCAGCCCCGACACTTACTTCTCAGGTATGTCTCGAGCACAACAACCGCGTTCTCAACTTGATAAACTTGATGATCCTATTCTTTGCTTGTTTTCCATTTCCTAGTGAAGGTGGTCCAAATTTACGATCTCTCCTATTGCACATTCGCATTGAACGTTTCATGGACGCTCTACGCTTATGCTAGCGTCGTTCCACGATTTGTTCTCGCCGTCATGCTTTTGATCCTCGCGCTTGTTCAGGGTCTGATGCAGTCGGTCGAGATGTACAAAGCAACAAAGCAATGGCAGCCTAATCGGTACATCAAACTCTTCGTGAAGGATGGGATCCTGTATTTCATTGTGTACGCTCTCCGTCTCTGTTCTTGATCTTGCTGTCTGATCCCCCCTACGAAAAACTGACATTTGCACTGCCTCTCTAGCAACGTAGTCAATAATGTCATCACCATTTCCCAGGACGGACCGGTGGTCGATAGTGAGGCCACGCTCCTCCTGAGCACGGTCACCATCGCGGTGATATACTGTATCATGCCGCGCTTCATCTTGGGCATGCGGGAGATGTATTACCGTGACTGTTGTGGCGAGGTCTGGGAGACTTCCACTGGGATCGGAACAGCACACTTTGCCGCAGGTCAAAGCACGACCATGCCTACAATTGCATGTTCCGAGTTCACACTGGGAAAGGACAAGATCGTGACACAAGGAACTACAGAGGACCCAGGGGCTGTTCCGTCAGGCGTGCTCGGGGATGATACTATATGTCATGCTTGAGCAGGCAACGTTGAGGGGAACCAACGACAGAGGAAGATGGGGTTATCTGTTGGTGGGAATGCACACTCGGATGAGGCCTTTCTATTCTGCTGCCCGTCCTTATTTCGTTACTGGAATGCTTGTCTATTACTAGTCCATGGGTTTAATCGGTGTCGTCAACGAAAGTTAAATCATGTTTCTTTCGTCTCGTTATGCGTTGTGATAGATTCGGCCTTTTCACAATAATATTTCATCAGGAAACAGTTCGAAGGCGACCCCCGGGGTGCCGATCTACCAAGTTGTTCTGAGTTGCGCAGAGAGAACAAGAACTAGCACCTCACAGCGATGAAATCTCCGGGGAAGAAACTCGCCTCGCATGCGCTAGCTGAGCCCAGGAGAGTATGCTGGAGGCCGATGCACGACTCCGAACGGCTCACTCGGTCACAAAATTTGATGGCATCGTTGTGAAGACTGGCAGCGCCAGGGCTTGAGGGGAAAAGGGAGCCGAGACTACTGAAGCGCGGCTGGTACCGCAGAGGACGGTGCGCTGCGCACCCTCCTGGGTCTCTCGGACGGTCTTCGACCGCGTCGTCCATCAAAACACCGCAGATACGCACGCCCTTGAAGTCATCGAGTCTCCTCGTTTGCATAGCAAGTCTCTGTGCACACCGCGAATTTGCATACGTGTTCGCGTACAGTTTCGAGCGTAGAGTGTTCTTCCTTATTTCATGCGCATGATCAACGGGCGCCCGGGGGTTCTCTAGGCCACTACGCTTGGACGTGATGTCAAGAGCCGAATAAGCCGATTGTTTATTTGTGCAAGGTTTGCGCACAAACAAGGCCACTGACCCGTCCCCAGCTTACCGTTTCTGATCTCCAAAGTCCGGTGCGGACTAGCCCTCTATGTGTCTGATTCGGTGTTGTTATCTGGATAATGTATCAACACGCCCGTTTCATTTCCGTCAGAAATAGCATGTTGCCCATCTGTAGTACGCAGCTTTGCACTGATACGGTGAGTCCTATGGTACTGGTACTGACGTTACGGGTGGCATGCGTTTGTTTATAGAACCAGTAATCGGTCCTGTATCTCGTCTTGACACTACTTCCGTGGGCGTAGTAATGCTCCGGGCACAGTGTCTTCATCACTTATCCCCAGGGACACTGACCCAGGCAAGCGGTGCCTTGTGCTGACCATGACGAGGATCGGCGCCTCCAAGGGGGAAAACTTAACCCCGATCGCTCGGGTTGTGGATACTTGCTCCACGTTTGACTGTGGTTGTAGATGGTGTCTATCTGGTTTTGTTCTGCTTTGATTCTCGTCGATGTATCGCTGCCGATCACCGCAGGGTCAACAACCTGGGCGTCTTGTCGGTGATTTCATCTCATCTGCTCTCCTTCCTATCTTGCCCGCCCGTTTGACTCAAATTATCCGAAGCTGTCGTTCTTCTCACGTTTTCCGCTGCTGCGAGGTCGGTGAATTCTATCGTACTAGCACAGAGGATACTCCTGACCTTGCTCTTCTCGTGCGGAGCGCATAAAACGAAGTAGAAACGGGTGGACATCGATTTGCGACATTACTTTTGGTTCCTATGAGACCCGTTTCCAGTTGCGATCCGACATTCCGCAGGAAGAAGGTTCCGAGACCAGCTGTGTCGTTCTGCCAATTCGCTCTCTGGTGAGTGGTAAGCTGGGTGTTAACGGAATGATTCCGCAGTGGATCCT
>JBBPMG010001017.1:0-10275 GCA_038090195.1 Boletellus deceptivus | reverse complement strand
GACGTTACCACTCCCACGGTGCGTCTCTCATCACGCCGCGTTTCCCCAACTACCATATCGAGTAACTCCAACTACTATAGACGGTACTACCGCATCCAGTTGGTACAGCAATGCTCGAGTATTTATACGAGTCCATGTACAGTACTTTTCCCCAGCTAGTTCTACGCAATCTACGTGTAGTGACTTAGCCATCCACGAGTCCCTTTCCGAAGGGATAGTGAGACCCGGATTTCTATTAGTCTCACACTACTATCGAAAGTGTGCTCGACAGCTAGGAACTACGCGTATGCGTAACAGCAGGCTCACAGGATGGTTAACAGATTGAGATATAAAGGCAGGGTTTCCTCATTGAGGGGGATCACCGCATCTAGTGGGTTTAGGGATGGGAAAGAGTTGTCCCCATAAAACAATGGGAACACCATGGTAAGGGGTGGACTGGCAAATGCGGCCGTCAACTGGGTAAGCCCATAATGTGCTGTAACACTTTGTGCTTCTGGGAAGGATAAAGGAGAAGTCCTTCAAACACTAAAGTTATGTTATGAGGATTCAAAAGCTGAGTCCTCAGGTTTTCACTGAGGGAAGTAGAAGCAATGTCTCTTTTCCTAGATATCTCAGCTGTAATCATAGGACTATCCAAGGAATGAACTATGTGTCTCCCTGTCCATCTTACTACTGGAGTAAAAACTATTGCCACCACCACCTTGGTTGATTGTGGCCAGCAATAACTTCATTGACTTGTCCCTGGTCTCTTAACTCCATTCAGGAATCCATTGCCTCACCCAGCCACTCACTGCTTACAATGTAGATGGAACTCCCAATCATTGAGGAACCATCAAGTATTCAATCACTATCCTGTCCTCCTTCCAAAATTCTTTGACAAAATCACTTTTCCTGTCATCTCACTTGGCTCCCCTTACATCATTCTTGGTATGACTTGGCTCAAACAAGTAAACCCTATGATCAACTAGTTTGCCAACACTCTTACTATCCAGGATGCTGTGGTACCTCTTCATGAGAGTCTGTCATGGAGGAGTGAAAGTGACCCTTATCTGGAACACTTGGAAAATTTGACCCTGTCCACTGAATTAGCTCAAAAGGAAGTGCCAAAAACTACTGAAGTTCCTGATTGGTGTAGTGAATTCTCTAACATCTTTTCTGAGAAAATATTTGCTGAATTACCTCATTGAAACAACTGCTTACCAGCCCTGCTGTAAGCACATGTTGTTAGGGGCAAGGAGTCTAGTGTCACAGGACTGAACAGGCAAGCTTGAGGAGGATGAGACTGGGTCCTCCAGCAAGTTGGGGTTGTCCCTTATATACTACTTTACTGTTTACATCAGTGTACACTACATCTACAGATATCTGGTACCAATTGGGTAAGGGTATATGAGGAGAACATGCTGTCTGGGCTATGGGTACTGGTCTAAGGGCTCTGGATGTGAGGTTCAAGGGTTTAGTGGTAAAGGGGATTTCCATGAGGCTATTCCTGACAAGATCCATGGAGATTAGCATAGGTCAAATAATATATCTAGCTGGTCTGGGTCTATATGAAATATATTGGTAATGAGGCTCTGCAGGGCCAAGGGCTGCCACCTGGGCTGTGTGTGCCTGTCCCTGACATGTGTTAAACATGTGTGTAATGGAAGCAGGGTATGGGGCACAGGGGATTAGACCCTGGGTTTAGGGGCTAGGTATGGTGATCTAGATTGTAGCCTGTGCACCATGAGGCAATGTGAGTCTGGGTGACTCAGGATGGTTCTGGACTCGATCTATGAGCCATGAGGATGTCCTAGACCTGCGAAGTCTAAATGGGAAATAGATAACTGGTTGGTGAATGAATATAGTTGAATAAACTCATAGAATAATCAAATCAAGCTGGAAAAATATGGAAAAATACTAGAATAATGCGGAAAACTGTGGAGAAAAATAGGAGAGCCTATCACTCATCACCATTTAGACCATACCATCAATCTCAAACCATCCTTCATGTCCAAGATCACCAAGATCTATCCTCTAAACCCTGCCAAACTAGAAGCCTATCATTCCTTTATTGAAGAAAACTTGAAAACTGGTCATATCATCCCTTCCAAATCTCTCCAAGCATCACCATTCTTTTTCATTCCTAAGAAAGATGGTATGCTTTGTCCCTGTCAGGACTATTAATATCTCAACTCACACACCATCTGAAATGCCTATTTCCTTCTGCTAATCTCCACTCTTGTGGATAATATGAAGGAATCAACCTTATTCACTAAGTTTGATGTTTGATGGGGATACAACAATGTTCATCTATGTGAAGAGGATCAATGGAAGGCAGCCTTTATCACTCCTTTAGGCCTTTTTGAACCAACTGTCATGTTTTTCAGATTCACAATGCACCCTTGACCTTCCAAGCCTTCATGAACTATATCTTTACAGACATACTTGCAGAATGTTGGTTAAAAATCTACATGGACAACCTTGGGATTTACACCAAGGATGATTTGGAATTACACCATAAATGAATTCAACATATTTTCCTCCACCTCAGAAAACACAGTTGATTGCTCAAGATCACCAAATGTCTATTTGATGGCCCACAGATGGAATACCTCAGATTGATCATTGGTCAAGGATGCATTGAAATGGATCACACTAAGCTCAAGGCCATCAATGAGTGGAAACCTCCTACCTCAGTCAAAGATATCCATTTATTCATTGGGTTCACAAACTTCTACCACAAATTTATCTCCAGGTTCTCAGACTTGGTTGCACCCCTCACCCTCCTCACTTGTAAGAATGAACCCTGGGCTTGGACTCCCCTTCAATAATGAGCTTTTGATACCCTCAAAGCCAAGTTCTCCTTTGCTCCAGTTCTTGCCTTTTCTGATACCACCTGCCCTTTTTCCATCATGACTGATGCTTCACTCCTTGCTGCAGGCACTGTACTTCTCCAGAATGACTCTAGTGGCAACCCCCATCCCTATGCCTATTTCTCTGATCCTTTCTCCCCTGCTGAACACAACTATGATATCTATAATCACAAGCTCTTAGCTGTTATTCCCACCCTCCAGGAATGGTGCCACCACCTTCAGGAGACCTCTCATCCTGTCACTGTTCTTACTGGCTATTACAATTTCTCTTACCTCAAAGACCCTCAGAAGCTTTCTCATTGCCAGGCTCACTGGGCTCTCTTTTTGCAGGACTTTGACTTCATCTGGCAAGTCACTCCTGGGTCTCACATGGCTCCTGCTGACGCTCTCTCTCATAAGGATCATATCGACACTTCTCTTGATAATACCTCCTCTGCCATTGCTCCTGCCCCTCAGGTCATATATGCCCTTAATCTTTCCCTTGTCAATAATATCCACTCCTTATCTGCCTCTGATCCACTAGTCATTCATGCATTGCAGGGTCTCCAAGATGGCTCTCTTTTTTTTCCTCACTTCTTCCTCTTGGACTGTGTCTTTGACAATGAGCACCTTTACTATTGCCATCGTCTGTATGTTCCCTCCTCTTCTTGCACCACTCTCCTCCACTCTCTTCATGAATCTCCTACTTCTGGCCATATGGGGTTTTTTTGCACTAAAATGTTGTTGGAATGCAATTTCTGGTGGCCTGATCTCACCACCTTTGTAAAGTCTTACATTACTGGCTGTGCCCTTCACCAATAGTCCAAAGTAAATACCCACCCTGCTGTTCCTCCTCTCTCTCTCATCCCATTGTCCTCCATTTTGCCTTTTAAAAAGCTATCCATGAACCTTATCACTGACCTCCCTATCTCTTTGAGCTTTGACAGCCTATTGGTCATGGTAAACCATGGCCTTATGAAGGGGGTAATTCTCATCCCTTGTGTCAAAACTATTGATGCAGCAGGTGTCACTCAGCTTTTGTTTAACCATGTATTCAAAAGGTTTGGTCTCTATGACTTTGTTATCTCTGATTGTGGTCCACACTTCATATCCACTTTTGCTTGGGAGCTGGCACACCTTCTCCACTACAACATTCACCTCTCCACTGCCTACCACCCTCAGACTGATGGCCAGACTGAATGTGTATACCAAGAAATAGAGACCCACTCATGAATCTTTTGCATGAACCAACCTTATACATGGTCTTTATTTATCACTACCACTGAGTTTCACCATAACTCCTCCCTCCACTTGTCCACTAAAACCTCTCCCTTCTCACTAATGTTGGAATATGAACCACACTCTTATCCTCCCCTTGGAAAAACTTTCCTTCCTGTATTAACCTTTTAGCTATCCCTCCTTGAGAAATTGAGAAAGGAAACCCTCACTGTCCATGAGTCATCCAGATGCCTCATGACTCATCACTCCACTTGTTATTTCACCCCCTGGAAACCTGGTGATAAGGTTTGGCTGGAAGCCACCAATCTCCACCTCCCTTACTCTCCTAGGAAACTTGTCTCAAAATGCCTCAGACCCTTTGAGATCAGTCAGGTACTATCTCCACTCACTTACTGCCTTTGCTTGCCATCAACATGGAAGATTCACAATATTTTCCATGCCATCCTACTTTTGTCTTTCCACAGCACAGAAATACATGGTCTATTATTTCCTATACTGCCCCCTAGCATCATAGATGGTGAAGAAGAATACAAAGTCAAGGGAATTCTCTCACACAAGGGCTCTTCTGGCTGTTATCAGTACCTGACTGCATGGAAAGGTTACTCAGTATCTGAAAATACCTGGGAACCAAAGAGTAATTTCTATCATGCACACATTTTATTCTTTCTACTTATAAAAAGTCTCACTCTTTACAATAGATGATGGCAGCTTTCTTTGCTTACTGCACTATCATTCTCAGTATCCTTCTTCCTCTTTTTTGATGTAGTCACCATGTCTTCTCCCCAGTCTTCCATCTTGTCTCTTTCTCACTCCTCTACTACTATGCCCTTATTTTTCACTCTCATCCTGTTTATCCTACATATCTTTTTGCATCCTCCATCAATACTCTCTATATCACTATCCTCACAGAACCTGCCCTTGTTCACACCACTGAAGTGGTCCCCTTGTACAAGGAGGATCTTGTTTCACAAGAACTTGTATACACCTTCCTTGATACTCTGCAAGCCCAATCATACCATTACCATGCTGCCTCTTCTGATTTATCCACTGTTTTCAGTCTTCCCCTTCACATGTTGATTAATTGTACCCCTGAACACATTCTACAGTAACTGCTTTACATTTATATGGATTCTCTACATTTGTTGAGTGTCTTAAACCTGCCCTCATCTATCCTGATTTTTGTCATATCTTTTTCACATTGCTCCCAGACACCTGCAATCACTATCATTCTTCTGTAGAAAGTGTTATGCTTGGCATTGGTAGTGACAAGCATAGACTTGAGTTATGATTTGATGAATTTGGGGATATCTGTCAAGGAGAGGGCAAGGCAGCTCCAAGGGGTTCAAGGGTATGGGCAGTTGCCTGAGCAGTAATTTGGAAAATGAAGCCATATTCAAGTAAGACTAGCTTGGAAGTTACAGGGTATCTGAGGCTAGCTTATATACTTGGAGAATGAGTGCACAGACCAAGTTGTGCCTTGTATGAGAAAGGAAAGTTGGGAGTTATGATGAGTCATGATGAGTCATAACAAGTCAGAAGGAAAAGCAGAAATGAAAAGGAGTCATAGTGAGTCAAGACAAGTTAAAAGGAAAAGCAGAAATGAAAAAAGTCATAGTGAGTCAAGACAAGTCAAAATGAGCCATATGGAAGTCAAAGAAGAGACAGGAAGTGAACAAGTCACAATGAGTCATGGTTTGTCTCAGTGAGTCATCTGGGGTCAAGAAAGGATGCTTGTGGAAAAGGATCTGACTAATGGTTCATGGAAAGAAAAGAGATAGGAGAAGAAGGGAAACAAAATTGTAACAGAAAGCTGCCCTATTTCTCCAAGTTCACCCCCTTCTTTCATTCTCCCTGCTCCTTTACCCCCTCCTCTTCTCACTCATATCTCTTTTGCTTCTGAGGCCTCACCTACTGAAGCCAATGATGCCTACTCTACAGATGGCTATAGACTTGGTCAAGTGGACTTAGCACATAACAAAAAACATATTACCTACCACCATCTTGACAATGGACAAAATGTCCTCTTCTTCAATGTTCAAACAGTCAAATCCATCTTGGTGTGCCTTTCCACTACTCCCCTTACTCACCGCTACTAGCATCATTGTTTGGGTCACTACTGAGATGATTGTGCAGAATACCACTGCCCATCCTATCATAAGTCTGCCCCTGGCCATCCCTCTTGTTGCTGTTTCTCTACACAGTGTAACCTCTACCAACATTGGGGACATGGGCCCTGTTTCTGTTGTGTATATGCATAATTCCTAGTGGTTGAGCATTCTATGCCCCACCAAGAAAACTGCCACCACCACTGACATCGCTGCCCTCTTCTGAAAAACCATGTACAAATGATTCAGTCTTTATGACAAAATCATCTCCAATTGTGGACCTCAATTCACATCTGCTTTTGCCAAGGAACTAGGAAGACTCCTTGGATACAAGTTGGCCCTCTCCACTGCCTACCATCCACAAACAGATGGAAAAACTGAGTGAGTCAACCAGGAAGTGGAGACATATCTCTGAATCTTTTGCAACAGTAATTCTTCAGCTTGGGCTGAATACATTCCCCTAGCTGAGTTCACACACAACCACCACCACCATTCTGTCACAGGTCAATCTCTGTTTTACCTGATGATGGAATATGAATCCCATTCTTTCCCCACAGTAATCTCCGAAACTGTCATCCCTGCTGTGGAAACCTATCTAAAAGCCCTCACCACCCACGAAATCACCTGCCAGACTATGAAAGCCCATTACTTTAAGGCCTTCACCCCATTCAAAGTGGGTGACAAGGTGTGGCTAGAAGGACAAAACCTTAAACATTCCCTTCCCAATCCCAAGTTTGCCATCAAGAGAGAAGGTCCTTTCTTTATCTCCACTGTTCTTTCCCCCATTACATATAGATTCCACATACCCACTGCATGGAGAATTCACAATGTATTCCATGCATCCCTTCTTTCACTGTATCATGAGAACCCCATCTATGGATGGAACTTCCCTGCACCATCCCCAGATCTGATCAATGACAAAGAACACTTCAAAGTCAAGAAGATCTTATGTCACTGTGAAGCTCCTTCCTGTTGGCAGTATCTGGTCTGATGGAAGGGATATTTGGCCAAAGAAGATTCATGGCTCCCTGAGAAAGAGTTCTCCCACACACAGACCATGCTCTAGGAATACAAAAGGTCCCTGCAATCGAAACCCTGCTCATCCTACTCTTGAACTCGAATATAGCTTCATCACACTGAACCCTGCTCAACCTTGCTCTTCACTCAGTTACCCTTGACACCTCAACCTGAGTAGTTCCCTAGCACCCTTGGTACACCAAACTCTTGAGGAGCAGCTTTGCCCTCTTCCAAGAGGCCTTACTCTGAACCCATTTGACTAACTCCATCGTTGATATGTGGATACCTCGATCCACCAACCTGCTGACCAAAGCTCTCAAGTCTATGCTCATCACCACCAGTGCCAAGTGTAACAGAGCACACTTTCAATAGTAGTGTGGGACTAATTGAGCAAAGGTCTCACTATCCTGCAGTCAGGACTCATGGCACTAGAAACTACATGTATGATTGTGTAGAACTAGCTGGAGATCTGATGTAGTACATGGACTCATATAAATACTCAGGTAGAGCTGTACTGACTACATCTGGCATACAGTATGCCATCTAAGGAGTTGGAGATGCCTGATATGGTAATGAGGGAAACACAGTATAGCAAGAGATACACTGTGGAAGTAAGAACATCTGGATATGGAGAAACATCATCTAATATACAAACTGGAACAGATTTAGAGCAGCACAAGGAAATTAAAGTATAGCATAAGGAAGTCTGCTGATGGAGGCTGTTCTAACCCCATATAGAGTGGGAATGCAGGATAGTTGTTTATGCTGGTAGTACTTAGGGAGAATGTGCTTGTAGAGTGTGTCAGGCCATAAGGAGCTGTAACATTACCCCCACTGCACATCTAAGGCACCATCTCAGAGTTCCTCAGTGGAGACAGGTGAAGGGGAGTGTGATCATGGAGATCCTGGTATGTCATCTCCAGGAGGGCTGTTCCATGCCATGAGTGTGGTGCAGCTATCAGTGGTGTGATCTGTTCTTCCACAAGTGTGGCAGAAGTGGAGGGGGCAGGAGTATTGTAAAAGTCCCAGAGTGGAGATGTGATAGAATGGGCAAGAGTAGAATGGACAGTCTATCCAGAAATGAGCAATGGACCTGCACTTGTGGCATGCAGGTTGCCTGCACTGCCCACAGGGTAGGCATCTCCTTTGAAAAGGACCAATCTGACTCATCCTCAAGGGTGTGTCATTCCAGAGATTCAGTGGATCTGACTCTGGCTCTCTTGGTATGGTTTCTTTGTGGTCAGGCTGGTAACCCTGGAATGGAAATGGAATCAGGTGGTGGTATGGCTAGGATGACAGTCATGAAGTTAATTGTGGGGATGGGAACAGGTAGGGGCTCCAGTAATACTGTGTGTCATACAACAGATAGAGCAGGACTGTCATTGGAATATCCACCATTGCCCACCTGGTTGTCAACATATTTCTCAAGGTAGTATTCTCTTCACTCATTGTCAAAGAGGAGAGTGAGGTATCAGTGGTCAGGTAGGCAGTATATCAAGAGGAATACCCCAGCTGCCTCAAATAGTTGGAATAAGGTGATTCTGGCTTGGCCAAGCTGTATTAATGCATAGGAGGAATGTATTCACTGTGGGAGACCAAGATCATTGACAGTTCAAGAAAGAGAGATGAGATCTATGGTTTGTCATCAAGTATTGATGTAGAATAAATAGAGCCTGAGAATCAGCAGGAGGAAGGTGTCCTCTTGTTGAAAGAGCTCCTCTAAGGAGAAGACAGCTTCTGAGGTGTCTAGCAAGTTAAATACAAAGCCAATGACTTGGGAGTCAGATAAGCAGTCCAGATGGAGTGGGGGGCAGTCATCTAAAAAGAGAGGTCCAAAGGGAGCTGCCATTCTATATCTGAGGTTTGGTAGTGGGAGAGAACAAAGGGTTTAAACAAGTAGAAGAATAAACTAATTGCAAAGGGCAAAGGGAAAACAGGATTGAATAAAGGGTCCTCTGGCATGTAGAAGGAAAAGAATCTAATAATGGATTGTAAATTGAAGAAAATAATTGATGGTATGCATGGGCTGCATCTTCAGACTTACCATCTTGGATTGGTGTTGCTGTTCCAGCCCCTGTTGATGAAGTCCTCCCTGGAAAATATCACAGAGAAGCTCCAAGTCCATGTGGGCCTGGGTAATCCATGAGGCTGGGTTGGGTTGGGGAGTCCTTTGTTGGTTGGTGGTATCAGAGGGGGTGGAACCAAGATGGTGACAGCATACCATATGTTGTTTTGGTGGGAAATGATACACTGATGGAAGTTCCAGATGCAAAGCCCTATGAAAAATAAAGGAAGGAAAATGAAAGCAAAATAAAGGGTTAGAAGAATAATAGTGGAGGTAGGAAGTGCTGGAAAAAAGGAGGAGCATATAGTGTTTTTAAGTACAGTGAGCTCATTAGGTCTGCTGTCTTCCTTTTCTAGTTGGGGGGAAGTATTTGGATCAAGTGGCCTTATATGCATTTAGAATGTCTCTTGCCCCACTAAAGTTCCATTCTGGTTTTCAAGTATTTTCTGCTGCAGAATATCCTTTCCAGGAGACAAGGTATTGCCTTTGGCTGGTGGTGCCTTGATGACTCAGGATTTGTTGGACCTTGTATTATTCTTCTCCTGCAATGACATCAGGTGGCAGGTTGATAAAGTTTGGGCTGTGTTCCACAGTTTCCACAAATGGAGAAAGTAAGGAGGCATGGAACACTGGGTGTATTTTCCAGGTAGGGGGAAGCTGTAGTTGGTAAACTGTTGGAGATATGACATGTTCTATTTTGAAGGCTCCTTCCTGTCTTGGGGCTAGCTTCCATGAGACATACCTCATTTTCAAATTCCAGTTGTCCAGCCAAACCTTATCTCTCACTTTCCAGGGTTTGAAGCATGATCTGATCCATTCTGCCATCTGTTGTCTAGCAATATGATGGGCTTGTTGTGCTTCCTCTCTAGCCTTGTTGAAGAAGGTCAGCCTTTGCTCCAGTGCTGGGAGAAAGGTTTTTCTGAGAGGCAGGAACACCCTGAGTTCATAACCCATCATCAGTAAGAAAGGGGTTTGTTTTGTTACTGAGTGGACTACAGAGTTATGTGAGAATTCTGCC
>JBBPMG010001016.1:0-10288 GCA_038090195.1 Boletellus deceptivus | reverse complement strand
GCGTCGCCGTGTCGTCGTTGAGCAGGGAGTACACCTTGATGTGAGCTGCCTCGTGGTGACGGTCAGCGAAAACAATATCGATAGCGCTTGCAACGATAGAAGTATCGAAGGGCCGAGTGAGCATCCCGGACACTCCACCGAGGCCTGGGTAGTATCCTTTGCAGACGAGTTCGGTGTATATTTCGACACGAGGTCCAACGGTGAGAAAGATGGCTAGGGAAGACAGCATTTTCATGCACAAGATCCTGTTGGAAAGGGATTATTACAATAGTGTGGAGATTGCAGGAATAAATAAATGATGCTATAACTGTACCATGCAAGGCTGGGACCCTTGAACCAAGGGCGGTGACTTCGGACGTAATGGTCGAATCGTTGTTCAAGCTGTCGTGCGCTGTGGGGCTCGTCGCCAGCAAGTGGACGAGCGCTGTCTCGGTTGGGCTGCTGAGCGAGTGGCCCCAAGTCGTTGCTGCCAGGGTCAGGTTGAGCATCCAGGTCCATTACCGGTGATTCGATAGAGCGATATCAAGCCAAAGACCAGGGAGGTCAGGGGAAGTGGTGGACGACTCCCTCGGACTGGTAACTTGTCAGCGGTGCCGGAGCTCCGCACTGTTACGCTTGCGTCCTTTCCAACCCACTTCGAGGGTCACCGGTCACCGGTTGTCGGCCACGGGCGATCCCGGGATCCTGTCGCAACGACAAACCGGTTGGGTCAGGCAAAACTGTATACAAGGGAAGGTGTCGGTGAGTTGCTGGTTTACGTCGTCGTCTTCCTCGGACACGGAGAACCGCTACGACTGTGCCACAATCCACCGAAGTCTTCCAAACGCGCGCAGGAATCCGAAACACGAATGGCTACTGCCGAACTGGTGGTAGGGGGACATTGTAGTAGTGAGCCAGTTCAAGCGGGTCACATCCGAGTCACATGACACCGATTGCCTCTTGCATTCGTTGAACTTCTATCTACTTACAGTACTACTTGCGTCTTTACTCGGGGGTTCTGCCGACGGAGTAAAAGAAGAAGAAAAAGACACCAATTGCGCACGCCGGACCCAACTAGCCAGCTTAAAGCCACTGCTCATGTCCACAGGACAAAGGTGACTCTGTTCTCACGTGTCGCAGGGTGTCGGCAAGGCAGACCGGATAGCGTTGGCCGTTTGCTCGGATCGCGTCTTCACCGAAATGCCATCATGAGGGAATTTCCTGTCCGAGCCGTGAGCGGCATTGTCGGGGGACACCACAAAGAGAAAATAAAAAAAAAGTAGTACCAGGGTACGTCTATCGCTAAAAAGGACGCAATCCCCACAGAACGACGGTCGGCCTCCTGGTGAGAAACAATGTCAAAGCAAGCGAGCATTGAAGTCACGGTTATAAAGATCGACGTGAAGGCGATGCTTCGTCCGGGACTATGCAAAACCACGTAACACATGAATAAGCTGAATCTTCGCATGCTAGTGCAACTCACCACGTCCTTCTCCCAAATCCAAATATAACTTGCCGGGGGTCAAATATACTCGAATCAAACTCGCCATTGGATTTGAGGAACCTCTTTGGATCAAAGTTCTCTGGATCTTTGAACCTCTTTGGATCGTGAAGAATCGCCCTAGACACGGAATTATCTCCTGTTGGACGTCGAAGAAAGGCGCGCGTTGACACGTACTTCAGGTTTGCCACCATCGCAGATTTTGCCAGGATGCAATATCCGTTGTATTCCTCATCCACGTCGCTCGAATGATCGAGTCCTATCTTGTCGTTAGACTGAACCCAGATATGACAGTGTGCGTGACCATTCACCCATCCACACTGGAGGACGCCACCGCATCATCTCCATCACCACGGCGTACGTGTATGGAATCACCGACGGGTCACATGTAGAGGTCGTCGCTAGTACACAATCAGTCGATCACGCGTAAAGGGGGACATATGGCGGTGCTTGCGTAGGTTTCCATGTCCGAGGAGTGCGTCCAGTTCCTGTTGGGCCTTCGCTTGCACCTCGGGAAACCTATAGATGTGCATGAGGAGGGTGATGCAAGGCCGCCCTTGAAGATTCACCATGCCATCGCCATCAAGAATGTCACGAGCAAGCTCCCACTAGCAATAACGGCTCCTGACGAGTACCAGTTAAATCTAACATGCAGGGTCTCACATCGCGCATACCCGAGTAGAGCGAGCCAGCGGCATCACGAAGAATAATCTCGAACTCTGCATCCACATCACCATTCTTGAGCAAGTCGGTCACGAGCGAACTCGTAGCAGTGTCAGCGAGCTCGAATGTCGTACGTCGGTTAGGTACGACATCACCCTGAAGGAGATTTAATAACATACCAGTCGACGCTTGGCCTCAGCATGGGGAATGAGTGTCTGACTTTCAACATTCTCTCTATTGATTCTGCACTGCTTCATGATTGGGAACAGCCACTCGGGTAATGGTATCCATCCTAGAAGCACAATGCGTTCCCACAAACCAATATGGACAGGCATTAAACTAGGCGTACTGTTGATTTCATTTAGGAAGCACGCAATGTGAAATTCGCGCGTAAACGTGAACAATATTCCCCCCAGAGAACGTTCGGCCAAGGCGAGGTGCGATTCGCCCTTGGGAAGCCCAGGAATGCCGTACACCAGAATCATGATCACTTGACCCATCATTCTGAAAGCAGGTTGAGTGCTTACGGGTAGACGAAATGCTATTAAACTGACTCGTGTAGATGCAGCACGGGCTTCTGAGGCTCGTTAAGCAGTGACAAGAGCGTATTCTGCGCAGCCTTGAACTGAACGGGCGCGTGATCGGGTAACTTGGAGGCCGAAACCAGGCGACTGAAGGTCTGTCGACGATCCTTCCATCCTTCTATGGTGACATGTAAATTATTTATCAGGCGAACATTGAGGAAACCCACACCTCCATAATCAAGGTGCGGGATACTCATGGATAGGCCACCCCTTTTATACTTCGTTTCAGCAGGGAATCGAAAAGGATTAGAGTTCAGCATCACCAATCCCGAAACTTTCGCCAGGAAGATGGTCTGTAGAGCACCCGCAGGCGTGAAGGTCTGGTGAAGGTCGGATAGAGCCAAATTACACAGACCTCTGAGCAGAACGATTTGAATTGCGAACCAAAAGATGGTTCACCGCCTCGAACGAATTGAGCACGACGGTGCACTCTCCCCATTCCCTGATCCCAATGATATCTGAATGAAACTGGTCGCCGAACCGAGAGAAGTTGTCGGCCTGGTGTGCGTCTGTCCTGCGGAACTGTGGATCCACGAAAGGTCGTGATCAGTACAGCTACAAACAGAATTCTCGCAAACTTACCACCGAACCGTAGAAAGGGATGTGACGAGGACCTGGGGGGAAGGGAAAACGCCTTCTGTGCAACAGGTCGAACTGTATCACGACGAACCACACGACAACGGATACGGTCGCAAGCGAGACAAGGAGGATAGCCACATCGACCTTGAACATCACGAGTATGAGGCGAAGCCAGCGGGCACTATCGCGACCGTACAAGCCGGTTTTCAGCTCGGGCTCGATGTGGCGAAATACGACCGAAGGCACAACTTGAAGCCGTATGGCCTCCGATAACGTGGGCAGAGGAGTAAGAGCGCCAAACTGATCCCATGGGAACATAGGCAACCATCGCCGCGATGTGGAAGCAGCAGGTGAAACGAGTCGTTGAAATTGATCCTACCACTTCCCGTCACTGCAAGCCACGTCAACCAACGAGATTCGAAAGGTTGGACGACAAGAACGGGGTTGACAGCTCCGCGCGCTCGCCGCATCGCGATCCTTGGCTCCTGCACCTCGAATTGGTAGTGCTCTCGGGCAAGTGTCAGGGCTTTTCCCCCTGTAAAATTGGGCAGGGCTGAATGCTCATTCTCTGAGTCAGCCAACCGATCGGCCTCCCCCAACACACCATCTTAATCGATGTCGTCCGGCGTAGTGTGGGCGTGCTTGGCCATAGCGGCATTCATCGCACGATTGTTCTTCTTCAAGGGTCGAATGTCGGTACGAAAATTTAACAATCTTCGAGGCCCTCCTGCGCAAACTTGGCTCAAAGGTAGGTCGACCTGTTATGGTACTCCACGCCAACACTGTCCACGAACCGTGCTGCAGGACATAGAGAACAGCTCTTCCATCCGACAAACGGAATCCAGTTTACGCGCGACATAACACACCGGTTCGGCGGCCTGGTTAGACTGTCTGGCGTGTTTGGGGTAACTTTCCGACGCTGAGAAATGGATCATGCTAAGACAAATATTTCGGCTAGGCACGCGATATGTTTGTGTCTGATCCACACGCCCTGTATTCTATTGCCATCAAGGACGCTGCATTCTGGGTACAGCCTGCCGAAGTGCTCGCGTGCGTCTTCGGTTTCATCTTTTGCACAACAGAATAATCTCACCTGTTGAAAACAGAACGAACAGTGTAATATTCGGAGAAGGACTTACTAGTACAGCTGGTGGGCATAGTTACGCAGTACCGACGTTTACTCAGCCCTGGTTCCAGGCGAGGTGCACAGAAAACAAAGAAAGATGATGAACCCTGCGTTCTCTACGGCTCATATGAAAGACCTCACGCCAATTTTCTACACTGTTTCTCGAAAGGTCTCTGTTCTTGTTCTATCCTCCCCATCGAAATTGATGATAGTCCAAAGCTACAGGCTGCTATCACAGACGTAGTTAGGTCCGGACCGCAAGAGGTGGACATGTTGTCATGGACTGCTCGAACTGCGCTAGAACTCATTGGGCAGAGCGGTCTAGGTAAGGAGACAAGTGGATAAAGGAAGAACTTACCTCGAGGTCGAAACAAGGCTATAGTTTCGACAAACTGACCGCCGAAGAGAGCAATGAGTATGCATCTGCGGTGAAGAACCTGCTGTTAGTTATTCTTTATTTGACCCCTTAGGGTTCTTATATCGTACCAGCCCGTTGTCATTCCAGATTCCGGTTGCGAGGCGGATGGCGCCTTGGTTTCCCCTGAGGCTTAGACGGATTTTGGCTGACATCATGCCAGGCCAAACAATGAGAAGGCTGATGCACATCGTCAAAATCATGGACTCCAGTGCGAGGAAAGTCATCCATACGAAACGTGAAGCGATCCACAAAGGAGAAGATGTCGTCAAGGAGCAGATTTCCCAGGGAAAAGACATCATGAGCATTCTAAGTATAAGCACTTCCACTAAGTCGGAGATCAATGCTTATAGGTGATCTGCAGTGCGTGCGAACCTGCAAGAGAAGGAGTCTGATAGGTTACCAGAGTCCCAGCTCCAGGGACTGATGAATGGACTGATCTTCGCGGCGATGGATACCACATCGTCGACGTTGGCTCGAATGCTCCATATATTGGCTCTTCACCCAGAGATCCAGGATCGACTTCGGCAAGAACTGACTGACGCCCACGAAAACCTCGCTACGAATGCTGAATTCGACTACGGCACTCTAACAGAGCTTCCTTTTCTTGACGCGTTCTGCAGGGAGACGTTACGCTTGTGGGTACAAGATATTCTGATCGGAGTGATGCGCGGTCCAGACATTAACACATATGCAGATATGCGCCTGTGCCATTGAATTTGAGAGTGTAAAGGGCACCTTTCATTTTTTGCCGCCGTAGCTGCTCACTGATGCGGTAGAGCAACGAAAGACACGACACTTCCGCTGTCCACACCGATCGTGGGCAAGGATGGTCGAGAGATCCACGAGGTCCATGTCCCTGCGGGAACGTGAGTCTTGCAGTGATTGGAACCGAATTCTGAAGCGTGTCGCTATATTGTTCAGGACTGCGTTCGGCGGATTGTTGGTTGCAAACACCTTGACCACAGTGTGGGGATCCGACGCACTCGAATTCAAGCCAGAGCGCTGGTTGTCCTCTGCACCCGAAGGTGTTGCAGCTGCAAAGTTCCCCAGCGTGTATTCGAACATGTGGGTACCCCATAACGCAAGAACAGGCTATTGATGAACACATCAATCCAGGATGACGTTCTGGGGTGGTGGGTCTGCTTGTCTGTGCGTATACATTCTCGTAGTCGGATGATGTAAGAAACACTGGTAGCTGATTTCCTTTGTAGCGGGTACTTGTGACCTCTTTCTTCGTTATCACGCTCTCGAGGGATCTAATAGAAGTCTTCTCGCAGCTTCAGATTCAGCCAGCTGGAGCTGAGTGAGCCGTTTCACCTCGCGTCTCGAACGCTAGTCTAACTGGGCGTGTTGCAGAGGTTGCCCTTTCCGTTCTATTGAGTGCGTTTATATTCTCTCCATCCGACAAGCAGATCTGCTGGAGACAATCGGGCCTGCAGTTCCCGAGCGTAGAGGGTACCGCGTCACTCGGGCTGCCATTGATGGTGGGAGCGCTTTGATTCACAAGGGGCGATTCGGAAGACGTTGATATCCTCATGCCTCATGTTACGATATGGCATAAGTGGCCAGCTACCGTTCCGGATGGGAGGGCGCGATCATGCCGCAGCATTGACAACTTTGTTTCACACAAGACATGAGTAGGAAATCGCCGAGCCAACCTTCCGAGTCGATTCGAGGCCCGAGGGGCCCGTCCCTGGACAAACTTGGTAACTGTGAATGTTTCATACACGTGCCAGAGTTCAGCATACGGTTTGTAGGTGAACACAAAAAGGGCATGTTTTTTTTTTGAAGCTGTAGCCGCACACCCGTCAGCGTTAGCTTCATTGCTCTTTTACTCGTCTTTCATGAACACCAGGGTTCGCCGGGTGAGGCCCGCGCTTTCAGAGCAAAGAGTTGCGGATATTCCGCTACGGACTTCAGATCTCATTCCAGACTGGGTAAGTCAGTAGTCCTTGTCCTCGTCATCTGTCGAAATCGCACAGATCGTTGATAATCGCCCGTGAACGGACAGATGGATTTTGTATGGGTATTACCTGGACCTCTGGAAGAAGAGAAACTGTGCGACGCAGTAGCTCTGACTCTGCGAGACTATCACTATGGTAGGCGAAACCACGCTTAGATTTACGTGCCTATCAATGACTGTACTCGTGTCTCTGCAGCGGTTGGACGCGTCAACTTTGACGAGGCGTCCGGCCAGTGGATCCTTTCGTCTGACGAAAGCCCAGGCATTCCTGTCACTTTCGGAACCACGACCCGCCCTAGCATCATGTCGGACGAATTTGACCACGAGGTTCGGAATAACGTGTTGGGTCAACTCTCTGTTTGTTAACGTGAGCGCAGAGACACTCGGATTACGTTGATGAACATCCCTTTGTGCTCGATAGTGGTCCCGGCATTTCAGGTCTAGAACGATCATTGGTCACCCTCAAAGTGGTGGAAGGCAATGGAGAAACAACTCTCACTCTCGGTGCGTGCGTCATTCAAAGTTCGCTAGATAGATGGTCTCAATCATACCCTGCAAGGTTGGTGCCATATTCTAGGTTCGTCGTCGTTTTTCGTACACTAAAGCCGCCGCCTCATCTCATTTTATGTCACCTTGTTGATCCTAATCTTAATCTCGACAGGTGACTGTGCATCTATGACCCATCTGGCAAACTCCCTATCACTTTACTATCAAGGAATCCAGCCGAGCTTCATGCCTACCTTTGAAAAGTATTGCGAACCAGACCCGGCGGTGGAAGAAAACGCTATTTCAGACATTTTACCGCTCTTGTACCACCAGGAACATGCGCTGCAGAACTCGAGCCTCCCTGCTCTATTCGGCAACATGCTCTCTACAACGTCGCGCATATCTGTACGGATTTCGGCTCTTGAAGTGCGTGCAATACATACGTGGGTGTCCTGCGGTGCCACAGGTGGTGTGATTCTGTTCTGATGTGTACCCCTTTTAATGGCGAATTGCTCATCTGACAGTGTCGCGTATATCTGAGGCGGACGCAGTTGTCGGCTTCTTGAGTGCTTGCATCGCGTCAGTTTCTTCGGCTTGTATAGAGAAAATCGCGTACATTCTGGGAGTATGAATATGTTGTATTGCAATCATGAAGGTCGTTGACGCCTGCTCACTTTTTGCAGACTCGCGGGATACACCCAGCTCTGCCCTCGGTGAGGTGTTGGGTCCATTTGTATTTTCATGTTTCTTACTAATTGACATAGACCACAATGGGGAACTGCATGCAGACGATCACAACAGAGCGTGTAGATCCGAGTGTCGCCCCTTGGTTCGTGCGACTTTGATGCTGGGGAGGTGTATGAGTTTGACGGATCTGACAGGGACTTTGCTGATGCGCTGCGCAAGTCCATGAACTGCGTACGCGACCCAGAGATCATGCGTGGCATCCTGGGTTTGCATTGTCAAATGCTACGACGTCCGGACCTCACACCAGACTACCTCAACATACACTCTCCAGATACGATGGTGTACATAAACGCGCTGCATAAGTATGTCGACGAGAAAAGCCCACTTTTATCATCTGACAGTTGTTGCAAGAATCCCAGTGCTCAATGTGGATTTTGGCTTCGCTGGTCGTACGTGCTCCCCTTGGGCATGCACGCGCGGCATGGCTTGACCAACGTTTTTTTTTTTGGGTTCGATTTGTAGGGGTTCAGTTCTATCTCTATGGTTCCGAGGTCCTTTCTTGCCACGAGAAATGAGATTAATTCGTCTACCTCCAGGTTCCGCAGAACATTTTCTGTCCATGCTACCAGCAAACCCGACACTGGAGGCCAACGGTACGTGGACTTCGAACGTTGGCGGCATCGACGTCGTTTTTCGGTTGAAGCACGAACGCGTCGATGGATTTTGGACAAAGTACCACGAGTTGATGGAAGTGGCAAAGGCAATGAAGATGCCAGAGGTAGACCTGGTGCAGTCGATCCTTGTTTGCTGTTTCTTTCTTTCTAATGGTTGTTTGTGTTAGCGTGCGCGCAAGTCGGACCTAACGAACGAGCTAGTGGGCTACAGGTGCAATAAATAAAAGCATACTGTAGGGCGTAGTCCTTAACTGCGAATGGCTGTATCTCCAACGGTTTGAGGCTCGGCAGATGCGCCATCTCAAATAAAACACACTACTGGGGTTCGTCAGAGACCGAACCAATCAAGGAGACTAAGGACGGTGGGAGCGTTGGCATACCAAATTTTCTTCGACCTGTTCTAGCGGTGTGGCTCTAGGATAAAACGGAACGTCTTGAACGATCCCGTCACACAGTCGATGGGTACAGTCATGCCGAAACAAGAGACAAGTAAAACCAGCGTGAAAGGAAAAAAAAAAAAGTCAAGCTGTCATCGGAGACGCCCAGACGCGATGCCACGGATGAGGACTAGTCTCGGAGGCCGCGCTGATCGTGGGTCCCGTTTGCATGAATTGTCTGATACGGTAAGCTGTAGCACATCGATATATCTGTGAGATTAGTTGGACAGGGTCCAGGACGTGTCCTGTCTCAGGGTGTCTGTGTGCTCTTGCGACAGCGGAAGGTATTTTCCTACTTGGGTTACACGAGAGAATCCGTCCTCGCCGATCACTGTGTGAATTTATGCCACTGCGTGAGACTAAAGAACATCTGAGGTACCTGTGAGGGAGAAGATGGACGAATGGCTTGCGAACTTTCTCTTGTTGAGGCACACATGAGGATTTTATCGTACACCAGGGTAGAAGGGGTAATCAAGAACGTACTGCAGCAGTGAACAACTCATCTTTGTGTTAGCGCACGTTGAAGTATATGATATATTATGGGCGCTATGATCCTTTCACGACCTCTCATCTCAATGATACGGTATGTGGCGACCTGCCACTGCTGCCGCCGGCGACCGGTGACACCGGTGACTGATGACAGCGACGTGTCATGGCGTCATGTTCTCCACACTGTACCTGAATCTCATGACGCTATGAACGGAAGCGCCCAGATCCCTTGGTGTATGAATCCCGCGCTGAATGTAGCGTCTCGCAAGCAATTATTATTACAGCAGACGGTGTGACGCCAAATATGGCCCTCTCTCAAGTATGGCCAAAGCGCAATGCAAACTAGTTCTGGCAATTCCAAAAAAAAAAAAACTCGGCCCCCTCACTGGCACGTATCCTTACATGAGCAGAAAGTGAAAGGAGTTCAAGTGTACGACAGACCGGTCTATGCGAGGTGGAAGTGGAACGGCTTTACTCGCCTTGGCCATGTCTCGTAAAACTGAATTGAAACAATTGGGTCGCCAGTCCCATAAGGTCAATCTCTGCGACATGATCGCTGGCAGCATTGATGCCAGTTCGCGCCTGATCAAATTCGCTCGGAGGGCAGTTCCAGGAGAAGCTACGCTAAGCAAAAAAAAAAAAAAAAAAAAAAAAACTAGAGAAAAGAGAGAAGACGGCCAACCCCCCGGGAGAAAGCGCAGC
>JBBPMG010001015.1:0-10294 GCA_038090195.1 Boletellus deceptivus | reverse complement strand
TCTGAAGCGTATGCTAGGTGTGTCTGTGTGCAACATGATGCTGAATTTTCTCCGTTTCCTATTGATCGACTAACCCGTATATGACGCCTTATTGTCCTTGCTGTATACGATTCTTTCTCGGGTAGTTAGCTTATGATGCGTATCTTGACGATATCAACGCGCTATCGGAATTGTCATTGACTAGCTTTGTGATCGGCACCTTACTATCGGCTGGACATGCGACCATGAGTCTAGTCATAACCTGATAATGGATCACCAAAACTATACCCCTCGCAGTGCAGGCACCGATACTATTGGATAGGCTCCACGATGAACAGGAAACACCTCGGCCTTGCACCGCTACAATTTACACTCCAGGTTGATCAACGTACAACCTTTGAACCAATTCTAAAACATTCAACGCCATACATGCAAGTTGTAGTCTTTACATGGCACGCGAAAAAGGGTACGGTTAGAAGAACTTAGTTCGTATCCAGGAATGGGCTAACAGGGTCTTTCAGCAGTTTCTGAAACGCTGTATCAACCTGCAAAGTTTGATGTGGGCCCTTTCCAAACCTGCTGGAAGCTGTTTCGAGAATCACCCTCATGCACTCGCTGGCCACCTGGAAATTCCGAGCATGGCCCATGCCAGCCTGCAGGTTCTACGTTTGGCTACTGAACAAAAAGGACAACTTTTCCTTCCTGCACGTGGATGCATCCACTGCCAGCCAGCCATCCAGAGGCCGATCTGCCGTACGAGGCTCGCCATTGGTGTAGCGAAGGGTGATCCATGTCAGGACCCAGATGAACGACTCTGCATCATGCTCATACGAGTGCTTTATCCTACCCTCGAGTCCGCTTTCCTCAAGGAGAGCCAAGGCCATGAACGGGATCATCCCAGTGCGTTCGGTTCCAGTAGGGCCATCCTCAACCGAGGCCAGGTCAAAGTCGTTTAGAATGCCTGCGATCTTCCCATCCGAAAGCCGCTTGAACATGAGATTGGACGCGCTCACGTCTCGATGGTAGACACCGTTCTGCCAAAGAACAAGGTGGCCTTCATACGAGAGTCAAGTTGGTTCTAGTTGAGCAATGACCGTGACTCACACTTCACCGTCGCCCACCATGCATGCAAAAAATCGTCTCCAAACAGGGTGCTCATTGGCCTCAGTTTCCAAAAGATAATCACATATAGCACACGAGATCCGTCGGTCTTTAGGCCAAGACGGTTCCGAATGATTGCGGTGGAGGTATCGCGGAATGCCTGGTAGCAGAGCATGTCAGGGACATGCCCTTTCACATCTTCGTTCCGCTCTGCAATCTCATACACTCTCTTCAAAATTTCGGGCTCGCTCTTACGTGCTTCTTCCACCCAGAAGATCTTGGCAACGAGACCGTCCTTGCAGAAGAGTTTTTTGCTCATGGCGGGGAAGATGTTGGTGGCCCTTCCATTGAGACTGAAGTGTGTGACCCACTCCTCCGACAATAGCTCAAGGGTGACATCAACGTCCCCACCTTGCTCACAACGGAGTATGATCTCGTGAGACTTTGGGCAAATCCCAAATTTCGGGTCGATGCGGGGATTCAGGCCCCAATGACGATCGTCGAAGCGTTGCATTGCGAGCAGAAGGACTAGGAAGCGTGGAAGATCTTGGATGAAATTGAAGCCAGCGCATTGAATCGCATGCTGTCGATCATAGCGCCAGATGTACAAAAGGTCATCTATGGAATTGTAAGTGAACATACGTTGTCAGGCAGGGCCAACAACGGCAACCTACCGACGACAACGAGGCCAATGATGTGTAGCCGCCCACCATGAGCGGCAAACATCTCAGCCGCATAAGAGCCTGCCTGGGCGGCGACCGGGTGGCTCATCCTGGGCTCAGACTTTGGACGTTTGGATTGGGGCCCAGGAACTTCAAGCTCTTCAGACGTCCTTTTACGACTAGAGCCCGAAGCCTTATCCTGCTGACGAGCAGACTGCCGGGCTAAACGATGATCGTCACTAAGCCACCCTATCCAAGAGGCACTTACTAGGCTCGCTGGGGGATGGTCGAGAATCAACGTTGGACGATGTAGGGACGGCCGGCATGTCCAATCGGGTAGGACTAGGGCTGTGGTTGGGAATGCCCACTCTGTGATGCTTGCGTTTTGGAGGCTGGGTCACTGGCTGGTAAGTATACGTCTCCAGAGGCATTTCCATGGCGGACTTGGACGTCTTGCATTCCACAAACGTGCGAACGTTGCGCCACTTGAAGGGACAGCGGGGATGCGTTGTCGCTATTTTGAGGGGGATATCGCTTGGATGAGATATGTACTCTTCCGAGCCGCGAGCCTCTAGGGCATCCTGCTCCGACACAAGGACGATGTCAGGTTTACGCTGTGCAACTTTCCCTTGGTGGTTTTGCATCAATAGAGATGGGTCGTTGACGTGGAAGTACACAGGGGAGGGACCATGAGGACGAATCTTGGTGACGTCAAGTAATTGAAGACATAGAAACGCAACGTTAGTCGCTTTCACAAAGTCAGGATACAACTTGTTTTCGTTCATCTTGAAGTTTCTCGAGCTACAAGAGCCAGTCAGAACGGACAAAATAGGTTAAGACGCACGACCAAATCGTACTATGCTTCGATGTGAACCTTGACTTTGGACGACTCAACCTTGAGGCCCTCGGCCTGGAATAAGCCATTGCAGATAGGAAGGACAGCTTCGAGGCAGTTCTTGAGCAAATCGTTCCCATCGAGCGCATCGGCGTCATCCGTGCAGTCCATGAGGAAAGCTTTCAGCACATCGTCGACCGAACACTCTGCAAAATTTTCAACATCGCGAGTTATCCATGGACGAATGTTGGGCTCTCTACAAGAATATTCGACACTAGACAGATGACAGGAAATGTCACTACTTACAGTAGACCAACGGTCCTAATGTGTTCGCTGACTGAAGCCGAACCTCGCGCTTGAGGTGTACTCTTCAAAGCGGGCTTGGGACGACTGACTTGTGGGGTCTGCGGAGAGTTTATTTTACCCATAGCTATGTTGGCCATGTCAACGCAGGGAACACGACGCAGGCTCCTTCACGAGTGGCAACACTCAAACTCAGATACTGATCACCCTACTGAACTTACTTTTTCGATCGCACTCGTTTGAGCCTGTTTGGTCTTGCTTGGCGCTCGTTGATTTAGAATGCCCGAGCCGCTTACCCTCTTATCTTGGTTTACCTTGTTGGCAATGTGAACGTCGTCTTCGGGCTTTTATTTTCTGTGCGTGGCGTGAACGTCACCGCTTTCCAGTTTATATCCATGGTTTATTCTCATCGTTGGCCCATCTTCGTTGTCGCTACCTGTCATTCATGCCACCTAACCTCGCGATGCGCACAGAGGCCGATGGATGTGTTCGTGTTGTTTTCCCTTTTCCTCGTTGGTCTACACTTTTGACGATGTGAACGTCATCTTTAGACCTTTATCTTTTGTACATGGCGTGGCCGTCACCGCTCGCTGTTTCATGTCCTTGCCATTTTCTCATCGTTGGACCGTCCTCGTTGTCGCCGTGCCGTCGTTCAACAACACGTCACGTCACCTTGGGAGTTGGGTCGATATCGAGGCGCACAGAGGCGCCAGAGGTATGTTCTAGCTTGCCCTATCCCGATATGCTACTGTGGGCGTTTCCTTCCCTTGTTCATTAGTGCTGGCCCCCTGCCTTTGTTCCTGCGTGCGGGTATGACTGCCAGTCCCCTCGTGTGTTTGGGCAGGCTCGATCTCCGTTGTTTTCTCATAGCTTTCCTCGGCGGCGTGAGCATCGTCCTTTACCTCTCCTTTCGTCGTCATTCGACGGTGTGGACGTTGGTTTTATTCTTTCCTTTCTGGGTTTCCTTGGTGTCGTTAACGGTGTCTTGATTCATCTTCTTTTCATTGTTCTTTAATAGCGTAGATATCATTTTGTTTGTTTGTTGTGTGAGCGCCGTTACTCTTTGATCTGTATCCGCTTTCCTTCTCCAGATTTCTTTTTTTGTTTGTCGCTTAACCTGGTTAACCTATGCGATGGGCGGATAGGTTAGGCTTACATCAGACCAGTGCGACTGTGCTTGACCCCAACCCAAGTTAATGCTAGATAATGCTCCTATCACTTTGGTCACGTGACAGCGTCACGCCTGTAATGCTCGTTGCCGATAGGTTAGGTTATTTACATCCATCGTCCCTTTTCTCGCTCTCTTTTCCCGACGCTCTCCCATATGGACGCAGGAACGGACGTTTCTCTAGAGGTGAAAAGGGAAGACGTTTGACGCGTGATGCAACCCGTTCACGGTCATGAAACCTACATGATCGGATCGTTAAAGTCATGTCAAAAACGACTCTATGATATCCAGCTAGGCCTTCAAGGCGGGTCTATAGGCACCATAGACGAGCCCAAACTGGACGATCTAAATTCGGAGCAACTGGACGTTCTGCTGCTTGCTTTGGAGGGAAAGAGCGTGTTCATCACTGGTGCAGCAGGTTCGTGACTCCTTCACATTTTAATTTCAGCATGATCTGGCCTATTGACACTGTTAGGAACGGGCAAGACGCATTTGCTCTTGCGAATACAGCACTCTCTGTGCTACAAGCACGGCTACCGTCGCAGGGTGGTGTTGTCGGCCAGCACAGGGATGGCCGCCATGAATGTACAAGGTTAGCCATTTTGTTGTCTTTTGTCATCCCCTCACCTGTCGCCCAGGACAGACGCTTCATTCTTGGGCTGGGTTTCACAATCCGTTCATGTCGATCGAGCGTGCCACGGAGAAAGCCAATTCTAACCCCACCATCCAAGCTCGATGGATAGAGGCAGAGTCCCTATTGATCGAGGAAAGTGCGCCTGATTTCTCAGCTCTGTCGGCCTATATCACTGACCCTTTTAGTCTCCATGGTCGACGCAAGGTTCTTGAATCTCATTGATCAGGTCGCCCGCCGCGTTCGTCATGTAGAGCGCCCCTTTGGCGGCTTTCAGGTATCCGCTCTTGGTTCGAGGCCACCTACCTCTACTTACCTGTGCGGCCAGGTCATCAGCACTGGGGATTTTTTTCAACTACCACCCTGTAACTCTGAGGGGCTCAAAGCCATGTTTGCATTCAAGTCGGAAGCTTGGTATAAAGTCACCGATTATTGCGTACATCTTGGCATGGCCTACCACCAAGTCGAAGACGGTATAGCTTTGTTTTATTCTTGACGACGTCTGATACCCTATCCTAGATTTCATCAGAACACTGAACGAGTGTAGAGTGGGAGATCTGTCTCGTACATCCATCGCTGTTCTTCGTCGGCTGGAGCGCAGTCTGGAACCTCACCCTGAACCGCCGGTTTCACTCTTCGCTCTTCACTCCTTGGCAGACAGGAAGAACTATCAGCATCTGAACAGCCTTCCTGGGCAAGTCTACACGTATCACGCAGTCGACAGGCCATGGGATCATCTCACCCAGCCTTACTATAGTGACATGCCTGTTGACCCCACGCTCATCTTGAAGCCTGGCGCTCAGGTCATGCTTCGAAAAAACTACAACAACACCCTCGCCAATGGCTCTGTGGGCAACGTTATTTCGTTTCACACCGAAGAGGAGTTGGTTGCTGTAGGCAATGATCACGTTCGGATCACAAATGGTCTCATTCACTCCATTGACCCTGCTTCACTGCCCTCATCATCTACGGTTGCTGCGAATGCGTACCCGGTCGTGCGCTTTGGAACACCGGGTGGATCTGAGTATGTTTATTGCAGGCCAGAGGGTTTTCAGGTCGAGGATCAGCATGGACAGATTGTTGCATTGCGCACCCAGGTGCCCCTTATTCTGGCCTGGGCGTTAACCATCCATAAGTCGCAAGGTCAGACAATTTCACGGCTTGTCGTAGATTTTTGTGGCATCTTTGCACCCGGTGAGCCTGTGCTTGCATGCATCCGAGTGACGCTCATGCATGTCCTCAGGCCAGGCATATGTTGGGCTGTCCAGAGCAAAATCCATGGAGGGCCTTCAGATCGTCAACTTTGATCCAATGCGGGTGACGGCCTTTAGTTTCTAGAGCTGCTTCAGTTTAGCCTGATGATATGCTTTTAGATCATGGTTGATCAAAGTGTGTTGCGGTGGCATCGCCGTGTTTTCGGAGAGTTTGTAGCCTCTAGTACCTAAGGTGGATGGCCCCAATATATCCCCCTTCACATCATGCTCTCACCATGTCCCTCTGTGCCTTCACCTGTCCCATTTGCCAGAGCTTGGTTGCCGACATAGAACGCCACATCAACACTCACAGAGGACAGCAACCCTGGATTTTTTCTATTCAGTGCTTGGCCCTCTGTTCTCGCCAACCCAAAGTTCAGCCACGGACTGACTGTATTCGCTCCGAGAGGTCGGAGGCTTATGCCACTGTGCCCTATATGCGCATCCGGCATGCTAGAGAACAAAAGACGGCGCTACTGTTCTTGACATACCGAGCGCGAGACGAGAAGGGCATGTCTGTAACATGCTCAACAGTGACGCCGTTGGCATCGAAACGCTGGCAACAGCCGCTTTCAAAGTTTGCATGTCATCTTTGTCAACAAGAACGTTTGGACCATGCAGTCAGGAGGTCTCATTCATTATGCCCGCCACAACGCTGAGGGTGGGTTACATTATTTCAGCCCCAACATGATGCACTTTTCAGAGCGGTTGAAGTGGGCAGATGAGGCCCAGGTCAAGCACACCACCACCGGCTTTACCCAGTCCACTCTGCAGACCCTTGCTCCACCGGCGATGTCCCTCGTCCTACGGAGATCGAGCGGCTAGTCACGCCCTCGTGCTGGGCATGACCTGCTCAACCACTGTCCAGAGCTCTATGAGTGCTCCCCGGTCGCACTCCAGGGCATGGTTGTGTGCTATCATACTGTGCGGAATGGGGTAGCTTAGGTGGTAGAAATGCCCTCCACCCGTCCTGTAGATTGTAGCACTAGTATGCTCTTCGTTATCAGTGCAAAGCCCCGGTACTTGCCGGGAAGCTTTTGGACTCTCTGCTTCCCACCACCATGGTCCTCTTCACTCACAAACGGCTAATCCAGGGGTTGATCGACGGCGATGACTCTGGATACATCAAGGGCAAAGTGTTCATGGTTTGGCCCCCTCGTAAGGGCTTGCACCGTGTGCAGCTTGAGGTCGAGCAAGATGGGACACGCCATTGCTTCCTTGTGGAGATGGCTTATGTCGACGGTGCCGTTTTTCGATGTCAGGACCGGATCTCCCTCGCCCTCAAGGGCGTCAAGGTCGAGTCACAGATGGAGTCAAGCGCCTGGTTCGCATACCCAATCGTGCTGCACTTTCCCCATGGTGTTGCGCTCAAATATTTGACTGGCATCAATGCAGGCAAGACCGTCGACACCCGTCAAGGTATGTGTCCCAGTCATGGTTGATCTTGTGCCTCTTCTGATGGATCGCATAGATTGCACCTGTGACTGGTATGACCCAGGCACCATTCCCACCGTCTCCCAAGCGATGGCGTGCAATGCCGCTGTGATTGAAAATGCCATCGAGAAGATCACGGACGTGGCTGATCTGCCACCTTTAACCCTGCAGCCAACGTCACCAAGCCACCCTATGGCTAGAAAATGCGTGGATAGCTCATTCAGCATGAGGCCTCGCAAGCGGCAAAGACGGGGCAGTCACGACCATGGTAAGTCGTGCCGATCTCTTGGCAAGTCATGCTCATGCCTCAAAGGACGACGCACTCAGCCTGCCCCTCTTGGTGCCTTCACTGCTCTGAGGGACATGACCGCAGGCAACGGACAGATCAACGTGATCGCTGTTGTGACGGTGGTCAACCCCGACAAGAAGACCAAGACAGACAGTCAGTCTTGCTATCGCTGATGCTGTCCACATGAGCAAATTTGCCCCCCATGCAGAGTGGCATCGCTCGTTCACTATTATCGATCACTCGATCGTCAGAAGCATCGTTGTGAACTGCTTCCAGAAGCAACATGTCGAGTGGCTGCCACAGGTGCAAAAGGGCGACATCGTGCTTTTATGCAACCTCAAGGCGCGTCTTTACTTGGTCTCTCCCATTTAGTCCTTCTAATAGCTTTTTTTCAGGCGGTCGAGTTCAACGGCAAGGTCAGCGCCACGGGTTATGGTGACAGCCTGCGTTGGGCAGTGTATAATCCAGTCGTGCATGGCATTCGACCACCTAACATGGGGCGTGCTCCGGAGAAGCAACCCAGCAGCGATTTTTCCCCGTATTGGAGGCCTTTGGAGGGAGGTACCGAACTTGAACAGTGCAAGCGCCTGGACGAATGGTGGGCCCTCCATGGATCTGAGAGATCCACTGGGCACGTTCACAGACAACACCTCCTTGTCTCTGAAGCCTCTCCCGACCACGCTCCTGGAGGCTACTTTGACTGTACCGTCCAGGTGAGTTTATTTTATTTTATTCTTGTCTTATCACGTCTGCTGCCAGGTCTTGAAAAAGATCCAGTCGTCTGTCGGTGCAACCACCGTGTATGTGACCGACTATACAGCCAGCAGTCTGGCATACCCTTTGACATCTGGTTGGTGCCCTCGTGAACTCTTTGGACGTGTTCTTCAGCTCGAGATGTGGGATGACGCCAAGGTGATGGCAGATGCGATGAGCCCAGGCGAGTACTGGTTCCTGGACAACGTGTTGGCGAGGTGGAACCGTGCACACTATATGGAAGGTAAAATGCAGAGTCAGCAACGAAGCATACGGTTGGACGAGGGGTCCAGCCAGGAATGGCCTCATCTCGCCGCCCTCTTGTCGTTAGCGTCCATGCTTTCCCTCATGATAAGGTCCACTGACTCTCCCTTTAGTAGAAAGTGTGAACTTGATCCTAGCATCTCCTGATCGCCGCTCTACCCTTTGCGACCCTCTTGTCTCCACCCCCCATAGTCTGTTACTGTTGCTCGGTTACATGACGTCCCCCTCACGCCTTGTCTTGTTCCATTCTGTGCGCATGCCAGCTGTACATAGCACTCCTGTTCATCCTGCTCCAGGCCCTTTATCAGTCAATCTCTCTTTTTGGATCAGTGATGAGTAGTGCAGCATATCACAGTGAATCTGTAAGCCTGCTGGCATCACCGCATGCCAATCTTTGACTGGCATGCACACTTGACACGCAACATAGGTATATACAGACGATTCCCCTATTAGTTGGCACCCCAACCAATGGCACTATTGAAGACCTCTTTCTTGGAAGATTTGAACACCTTCCGATCCTCCTAAACTTTATGATTCACATGACCCTCCACGGAGATTTCCTTATGTAGTAACACTAGTCATAAATGCGACAATGAGCAAAGATCAAATGAGGCCCTGCAGACCAGTGCAGTGCTCTGGTCCAAATATTTGGTATGTGCTACAATCTACTATTCAGCAGCATCATTTCTTACGCTGACACCTTTGTGTCATTTCTACAGATAAGGTAAATATTCGCTATTCATTAATTTCTGAAGATGACTATGCCGCGGCGTGATTTTATGCTAACACCTATACTATCATGCATTCCAGACCTGCAATAGGTCCATACAATGATGCTACAGGCGATCCTTTCTTGATCAGCGTTTGTGTTCTCGAGATATGAATATTTCTTACCTTATCACACTGTGATTGAAAACAGTCTACCGCGCGCCCAATATTTGCGCCGCGGCTTGCTGTAAGAGGCAAATATACACATTATGGTATGTATAACACACTCCACATGTTCCATTTGATGGTTGTGTTGTTCTTTGTTGTGTTATAGACGTTGTAAATTCTCCTGTTATCATCTATGTTTCCTATTTTGGTAATGTGATCAGTGGTTATCAGTACCTCGATTGATGATGTAATTAACTGTGACATTATGACTGATCACCCTACTGACTTCCGCTACCCACAATTACTGATCACACCACTTATCACACTTTACTTTTCGAGTAACGACTGATCACGCTACTGACTACCGCTACCCATTACTGATCACACTACTTATCACACGTTGGTTTCATTACTTGCGATGACTGATCACACTACTGACTACTGTATGCTCACGACTGCCGTGGGCCGTGGGACTAACAGCACAGCGTCACACCGGTGCGCCTGGGTGCAGGGCGCAATGCGCTTGTTTGTCCTTGTTTCCACCACGTGCACGTTGTCTCAGTCACTCGTCACTCGTCCCTTTCATCACATTTTGTCCTACCTTCCTGGCGATGTGAACGTCGTCTTTGTTTTCCCTTTTCAGCCGAGCCCATAACGAGTCATACTTTGGCACGCGAGGGCGAGGTCTTTTTCTTCTCTTTTTTACCGAGCCCATAACGAGTCCCACTTTGGCACGCGAGGTCTTG
>JBBPMG010001014.1:0-10305 GCA_038090195.1 Boletellus deceptivus | reverse complement strand
ATATCAAAGTAACTTGCTCTATCATCCTCACACTCAACAGCATGCAGCATGTGTGTTAAACTCTTCCTTTCCTTGATGACATGATGACTGATGATCATGCTGGGGTTATTGCAGACCATCTCTATCCCTGTTAGTAATGCTTGCTGCACTGGCTCTGGTGATTGCCAATGCACCTCCAAGTATGTCTGATTTCTATCCTTGGGCCAATGTGGTGATTTATCATTATCTTGTTTCTGTTGCTTGTCTAGCTGCCAGTGCACCTGCAGTGGCTGCAAGCACTAAACTGGATCTCTTCAATATAGATCCATCTTACCTGTAAACTATGCAGCTCTTTTTCTCTCTCTCCTTGATCTCCTTCCATGTGTTCTGGTGTGGAATGAGAGGTTGTGTAAGTAGCATGGGAGGGATCTAGCTTAAGTTGTGTTTATGTATGGTACATCATTGTCAGGCTGGCTTGTCCAATCTAACCATGTTATGCCTTTTATGACTGCCACTGCACACATATGATGCTAAGATGAAAGTCCTATAATACTGTACTTGTCTAGCTCTATATCCAATCTGAGTTCATTCTTCAATCAACAAGTTTGAATTAATAGATTGATTCAGAAAGGAAACAAACACAGACACAAGTATTATCAAGATGCTAATTAACAGAGCAATCACAGCATATCAAGGTGCTAACTCCTTCCCACTCTAGAGCCAATGCTCCTTGTCAGCCTTGCTCCAGCAATGACCCTGACAACCATACAACAGCTCAGAGCCACTTAACACCATATTACCTCACCCATCTGATTCCATTCACACCTGCAATGAGCATGGTCACAACAATAGGAGCAACTGTTTGCCTGAGGCACATGGCAAATTAGACAAGGCCATTGCTGCAGCCAAGTGCACTTGCAGGCAAGGGGTCTGATACAAAGCTGGGATTGGACGTCAGATAGGGCAGCAGACGCATGCTAATCAATGCATTAAGGAGCAGGAGGCTGAATGTAAACAGCCAGACCCACATGCACACATTGTACTGTCCTAGCATAGTCGAAACAGCGCAGGATGTACGGCATGGCGAAGAAGCGCAGCAACACGGCGAGCACGCCCGCAAACCCGAACGTGTTCCCAATCATCTTAGGCTGTCATGCGGCCCGGTGTGAAATGACACAGTCAGTAAACCCCTCATTAGCATGTGGTTCGAATGCTCACCTCGAGCCCCAAACCGCCTGCATCAACGGGCGTGTAGCAAAAGAGCACAAATACGACGTCAAACGCGGGATTGAAGAAAGCGAGCGCGAATGTAGAGATCGTCAGCGCTCGCATAGCAGGTATCGATAGGAGCCCTATCGCACCAGGAGGCTCAGCCTCTTCGGGATGTGCGTCTGCCTGCAATTCCGCAGTGGATGCCACGTGCGTACTGGGGTTTGCACTTTTCCGTTTGTTCGGAAGTGTCTAAGTGCAGAGGAGAAAGTTATTAGTGTGTGTGCTTCCTGCACTCGATCAAATCCGTACCTCTTCAATGAACATATACCCGAGCCCCGCACTGACAATATAGGATGGGAAATGCGGGTGCCTCACAAACACTCGCCAAGAGAAAATAACGAGGGTATCATGTCGCCGCGTTTACCAACAACCCACCGATCAACGGTCTAAAGCACCATAGGCATCCCCTACCTCGTTCACATAAGCCCAGATACGGAAAGAATGGAGACACTCGATAATGGTACCTACCGGCCACGCGAGACCGTACATTGGTCTTGCAATGTCCTGATTGATGTCGTCCCTGATCTCGCTGAGGAGGGAGTGTATGACAGCTACATTCCCCGCAACCAATCCACCTAGATATTCCGAGATGCGAGTACGAGGATGGGCAGCAGGCAAAGAGAGACGAAAGGAAAACCGACCGAGGAACATGGATACGATGATGCCGGCGAACGACGCAGACAACCCGAATGTGATGCTTGTCATGGCGATTCCAAGGAGACCAGCGAATACGACAGGACGTCGGCCGACGACATCCTGATCGCTCCTGGTAAGGACAATATGAGCGGCTCCGAGACCACCTACTGACCAGATATCTTTCCCCAATGATACACAGAGAACACCTGCTCAAGCGAGTACGCGCTCTCCTGTTATTCCATGGGAGCGAATGGTAGCAGACACACTCTAGAACCAATAAGATGTGCGCGTACAACCAAGCCACTATAAAACCCGACCCGCTGTGGTTCAACAACCTTCATGCCAGCAAGGAGCTGGTTTATGTACGGGAATATGCGATGGGATCAATATGCAGACTGCGACGAGTGAAGCGAGTTGAACCTTTGGAAGCGGCGTGCTGGTACTGTGGTGTTCGGGTGTTCTTGGCGAGACGGCTTCCTCGTCATCCCTGGGCAGGAGCTGGGTTGACTCGTTTGGCGCAGCGTCGAGATTGTTTGTGAGCGATGACGACGGGGAATTGCTTCTCTCAAAGCGACGGGTGTATTGATTAGCTGAATCTTGAGGTCCCCAAGACCCCACGAGGCTGCGTGTAGAGACATCCTGGACACGCTGCCGCATCGTGCCCACTTCACTAGTCCGACGTAGTCCTGAAACAGAGTCAACGTTCCATGAGCGGAGACTTTGCGTTGCCTGTTGCGAATCGCGATCATAGATTTACTGCGAGCCCGCCGGAGACCGTTGCTACGGCGTGGCAAAATAATCAGAACGACTTGTCCTCGAAGAACCCCGAACCTGCCTGCACACGTCACCGCCAAGCTTCCTTCGTCGCCGTCCGTGGTCTCCACTGCACTGTTAGCGGTACTATGGCTGGCACTACCCTGACGTACAGCTCGGCCCATGGTCACGTGAAATTTCCCCAGTGCACGTGATCAAACACAGCACGCGGACGCGTGCAGCGGCCTGGTAGTTAGCATGCCGACCAGACAGTCGGTATATATGAGACGGTACAAGGTCACGAAAAAGTTCGTGGACGGTACCTCTTCAAATTCTTGTCCTCGGAAGAACTTCAGGGCAAGGGCCACACCATGTGAACTTTTCCAGGATGAGGATGAAGCACCTTGGCGAATGCCCGATCGTCGTGGTACCGGTACGAGTATCATGCAACTTTGTATAAACAATGTTGAAGCATTCTGGTCTTAGATGAACGTTGACTAAATCCTGGCAGCAGCAGAGGACTTTTCATGATGACGCACAGCGGTAAACTGCCTTTTCGACCCGGTAGGCCTTTGAAGGACAGAAGATAGGACGTTCTGGAGTTATACGAGTGTGTCGACGAGCTCGCTGGAGTTTTGTCAAGTCGATCTAGACAGAAACTTCCATCTGTTAGCTTTGTGCCGACCACGACCACACTTCCCTACTGCCCAAGCCCGATAGGTGATTCATGAAGCGGGCACGACGCGACAACATGCTCGGGATGGTTCGTGTTCCCTTCGCAGGGCTTTGGGCCAGAATCCACTGCTATATAGTCCAACTTGCGCACTCTGGGAGTGAATGGATGTGGCCCCGGCGTCACGTGGGTTCCCAACCACACTCAGCATTGTGGCCCGCACAAACGACCTCGACGAAGCGCCAAACGAGTCGACGTACCTTTTGCAGGCTAAATTGCAGCCTGGAGACGACGAAGAGGCCATCTCGCCGAAAACACCCAAACACAAGAGCCCCAGTACGCCGCTTCCAAAGGCTCAACTCGCTTCCCTCGTCGCGGTCCGCATAGTCGATTCCATCGTCTACCAGCAAGCATTCCCGTACATCAATCAGCTCCTTGCTAATATGAAGGTTGCTGAACCAGAGCGAGTCGGGTTTACGCTGGCTTGGTTATGTGTGCAGTTTTCTCGACTGTAGACCGTGTATTGATGTTCGTTCCCGTGGAATACTAGGAGAACGCGTACTCACTCGCGCAGGTGTTCTCTGTATACCATTGGGGAAAAATATCTGGTCAGTACGTGGTCTCGAAGCCTCTCGTACTGTCCTCACCAGGAGCGATAAAGGTGTCGTCGGCCGACGTCCCGTCGTGATTATTGGTCTTCTCGGCATCAGTTGCATCACCGTGTCGACTACTGCGTTTGGATTATCTACGTTGTTTGCTGGCGTCGTCGCGTCCAGATTACTAGGTCAGCTTTCCCTTTTCTTTCTCTTTTGTGACATGTTGCCCGCTCCCATGCTCACATTGACGTTTCTAGGTGGACTGGTTGGAGGGAGTATAGCTGTCGTCCAGTCAATTCTTGCCGAGATCACGGACGACACTAATCAAGACATTGCAGTACCAATATACAGTCTTGCATGGCCAATTGGCTCCATTGTTGGGTTTGTGTTTATCCTCCCCGCATTCGAGCGCACTTGAACGAACATCTCTGTATGCTATAGGCCACTGATTGGTTGGTCGTTAGAAAATGCGGCGACCCGATACCCACGGTATTTCTCATGGCGAGTGTTCATTGAACATCCATATTTCCCACCCTGTGCTGTCTGTGTGCATGCGCGATCATTGGAGCGGGGCTTGGGCATACATTCATTAAAGAAGTATGAGCATGTTAAGCACATACTGATCCATTACTACCACTGCCAACCAGACACTTCAGAGCAAACGGAAAGATGCTGATTCCGACATGCACGGGTCGTCCACTTCAGGATCGCATGCGGATTCTGATTCGAGTGAGGCCGAACATATTGCGGCGTGGTGGGGTTCCTATTGATATCAGCCATCCATCTCAGGATTCACAGTGAATTTTTTGACTCTGGCATTTGGTGTCATATTTATACTCTTTTGCCACACACATTGCTGCTGGAGGTCTGGGACTGGAGGCAAGTATCTTGGCTGACTTCTTGTTTGATGGAGGGGCCTGCTGCAATTTCATTTATTGTCACATCAAATGCCTGGTCCCCACAGCAGCCTGTATTGATTGGAAATGTACTTGAGATTGCAGGGGTGGTCTTTCTGTTCCTATGTGTCTTTGCCATGTTGTACATCCTGCACCATTTTGACTACACCAAGATGTACAATGTGTACAATAATGTGGGTCTGGCCTGTCATGTTTGTCCTGATTTCATGCTTCAACATGCTCATCTGCACCTTTCTGTCACTCCCACCTCCAAGATCCAACTCTGGCCTCATTTCAGGCCCTGGGTTTGGGTCAGGTTTAGCATCAGGCTCAGGATCAGGGTCTGTCTCAGTGCTTGTGCTCATCTGGATGGCATGTGCATATATACATGTTCCATTACATCATTGTATAAGATACATTGTTAAAAAGCAAGGTAGTTGAAGGCTTGGCCTTCTTGATTTTAATGTGGATCTGGTGGTGCTGCCATTTCAACCCATGTCTCAAAATAATGCATCATTTGACCAACATGATCTCTTTTGAGGAATGATTTCCAAGTAAGATCATCAAGAGTATAACATGATCAAACTAAGCAAGCCAACCTGACAATAATACACCATACATAAACACAACTTAAGCCTGATCCCTCCCATGCCCCCTACACAACCTCTCACATCACACCAGGACACACATGAAAGCAAATCAGGGGAAAAAACAAAAGAAATGCATAGTTTGTGGATAAGATGAATCCACATTGAATACATCCAGTTTAGTGTTTGCAACCACTGCAGGTGCACTGGCAGCTGGACAGGCACAGAAACAGGACAAAGATCAGTTATTAAAGTTAGATTATGGATGAGAATCAGACATACTTAGAGGTGCATTGACAATCACCAGAGCCAGTGCAGCAAGCATCATTAACAGGGATAGAGATGATCTGCAACAACCCAAGCAAAACCATCAGCCATCATGTCATCAAGCAAAAAAATGATCACACACATTCTGCATGTTGTTGAGTGCAAGGATGATGGTGCGAGTTACTTTGATGTCGGTTGACTGGGGATCACAACGGGGGGGGGTCTTTATACCTCTCGCAGACCTGTTTAACATTATTTGTGTGCTGTCCAAAAAGCGCTATATCGCTAGCGTGTACTGGGGGGTCAGGATTATTCCCCGTTACACGCCGCAGCGCCGCCACAGGCATGTCAGTTTTCCTGTATGTCGTTCCGTCGGGTAGACCCTATCGAGAACCTAACGAAGGGGAACTGTGTGAGGAACAGGTGGCGGCCGCGTACCTTTCTTGGACCGGTGCTTCCATGAGGGACTCACCTGAAAAATCGGAAAACTACCAGGGCCACATGATGCGTGCAAAGGTCGTTGCATCGATAACAAGCTGACCTGGGTCGCCGGCTTTGCCATGATCCTAGTTTGACCGGGTCTTTGTGCGAGAAGGAAAATTGTTCACAATGAGGAGTGATGTCCCCGCGCGATTGACACAGCCGGCCATAACGAGATCCGCGCCACTATATAAAGGTGAGCTCATTGCCCTGTACTGCATGACAACGGGGACTGATATCCGCTGCTGAGACAGGCTGACAATGCATGAAATAGCGCAGTGTCGTCCCCCCAAATTCGTCTGCACTGCCCCGTCAGAGTAACCCGTGAAAGTCGAAACCACATGAGATGAAAAAGCACACGGGCGACGCGAGAAAGAAACAAATCACCTCATGCGTAATGTGTACCCTGTTCGGTTGCTCTACAGGAACAACGTTCCATTCCCTAAAGGGAGTGGGGTGGAAAAATCGAGCCGGGTACTAGCTCCATGAGAGTCGCGCCATATGGACGGCATGCGGCGCAGTGTGAGCATATACCGTAACTGGTCTTGCTGCGGCCCTCGACAGGTGGCACGACCGTTTCAATGCCAGTGGATGGTTGCAGACTGATGAAGTCCTGAGATATCTACCGACGAGCCTTCGATGTTTGGTCCGATGCGGTAAGGAATTCTCGTTCGAATCAAAAGTCTAGCGAAGAATGTCGAGTGGATAGGTTCCGTGCAGGGGCCTCTCACGGAAATCTCGGGCGGTGTGCCTCCTTGCGCAGAGATGTGACAACGACCAGCCAGGGACATGACGGTCGTCATTTGTATCCAAAGGATGCCAAATAACAATACGAGCAGCAACTTCCCCGACGATGACCATGTCGGGGTGTTGCTCTCTCGGAAGACGTGGCCTGAGTGTGTGATCTCTTTGCGGCACGACAATGGCAGGCCGAGAGCTGCCGCTGTGCTTTTGGACCAAGGTGCGGGTGATGGCGAGCCTTTCGGAGAGTCTGTTGGAGTAAGAGCTGTCCTGTCCGTCCATGATCGCGGAATGGTGCGCCGTCTATCCACCTGGTCCGGTGCTAGCCATGTTATCCCATCCAGAGCGAGGGGGAGCGAGTTTCGGGAAGAAGAGGGGGCGGTGACACAGCGGTCGCTGGTATATGAGTGCGACCGGTAGGGTACCCTCGCGGTCCTCGTCGCCAGACGGGCTATGATTCGCTACAAACATGGCTTGCTGACGGTTAGGACGAGGTGGCCACACGCGGTTGAGTCAGAGATACACGGTCGACCGCACTGAGATATGGTTGTCGTTCTGGACGACGTCCAAACGCATGTCCACACGCTGGAATGGACAGCAGAGTGTCATATCACCGCGTTGGCATCAGAAGGAAGTGGGAAGTTCGAGATTCCAAGTACAGGGTTCCGTATATAAATTATTCCTGCGACACAGAATACGAGCGTATTGCGTCGTCTTACGAATGGGTCACCACAAGGCCTGCGCTTGTCACGCAAACGTTTCTCACTGTCTTGATGTGAGCAAAGCCATCATGATGGCCGCCGTTGAGATTCATCGTAAAGCAAGCCACGCTGACACTCAAATTGCCGACTTGTAAGTGACTATTACGCATCGAATATCTTCCTGGCCGTCGCTGAAAGTTCTCCTTAGCGAGTGCAGACTGGCGGTGGAGCGTTCAATATTTGGAGCAGCCATAGCAGAGGACCACATTGAAATCGTGCTTGTCATGTGTCCAGTTCCGGAAATCGTCGACCACACTTGGCACAGTCATAAAAGACAACAACACAGTCAGATTCGATGCGACGTCGTACATCTGACCGTACACAAAAAGCTCTGAACACAAATGGCCCTATCCCCGCCGTTGCACCTCACCCACCTACGACATACACACACCACGACGGGGAATCGGGAAAAGAAGAATAAAGTAGATAAACGGTAAAGGTTTATTCAGGCGTGAGACGCGTCACGCTCAGTGCTTGCAGTCACCACAGGTGCAGCCGCAGCTGAATCGAACAAGGGTGACGTAGTAAGTTGCTCAGCTGCACGGTCATTTCAAGGGCAGTGGTACGTACTTGGTGTTGCATTGGCAGCTACCAGAGTCAGTGCAGCACGCCTCGTTGACTGGGACAGAGATGATCTGCATTTCGACATCGCAGACGACGGTCATCATCAGCTATCGTGTGTCGTCGAGAGCGCGAGGAAAGGCCGTCACTCACGTTCTGCATGTTGTTGAGCGCGAGGATGATAGGGCGAATTGGTTGGGGGATGAGGACGTCCTAGGGATGCACGGTGTGTTCTTATATCTCTCGCTAACTCCTATTTAGTGCTATTTGCGCTCCCACAAATGAGATATGTGGTTACAGCTTCCTGGAGATTATTAGTGGAGTGTTCTGCCTCCCACGCCGCGACAGAGATATGACTTCTGCCCTGTGTTGTTCCGTCGGGACAACCCCATCGCGAGCGGCGGGCCCAAACAGGACGTGTTCGATTCGCAGAGTAGATGATCACCCCATATTAGTTTCCGCCCCAATATTCCCGGTGAGAAATGCCCAAGAAAGATGACGATTAGAAGGCTCTTGAACGCGGTACGCGAGACTCGAGGGATCGATGGTCCTACAGGCCCAGCGGCGCGTGAGTGGTTGCTGCATAGATCGACGCCTGGTCGACCGTTCACAAGACCATGGTCACGAAATCGTGCAGCGATCTGCAGAACATCAATACGCACTGCTCACTGGCACGGTGCGTCATATAGTCGTACTGGTAAACCTGTCTCACAGAGCGACTAACACGTGGAGTAATCTGCCACCATTCAAAACTCGTTAAGGCAAGGTAAAACCGAAAGTGCGTTAGTGAGCACCGTGCACCGTGTCATTATACATCCCATCATGCATCAGCTCATGCGGGATTTCTGATGTAGCCGCTCTCAAATCTGGCCGGAATTTCCTTCCTTGGTCTAGGCTGAAACCCTTTTCTAGCAAGTATGAGTGAAGAGGTGTCCAGGACAGATTACCCAGGAACGGGGTGTACGAGAACACCCTGTGGAGGCCTCGGCGAGGAAGAACAAGAGGCCAGAATAGCAGGCAGCCATCTGATCAATGCCAACTGGATGTTTGTTGTTGGATGTATCTGGTGTGACAATACAAGAGCGCAGGGTGTAACGACCCATCATCAGGGGTAAGTGTCAAATGGAGATGATAAGTGCACACCCTGTTGTGAACCTAAGAGAAAAATAATTTTGCTTCGGCCGACGTGTCTACGGCATCAGGAGGACACGCGCTGCAGCAGACGGACAGACATGTCCGAGAGTGGGCAGATAACAGGTGCGCTGCGCGATCACCGCGGGAGGTAAAAGGAGAAGCATTGGCATCCGGTTCAGGTGGTCAGGAAAGGTAAACCACGAACCGGGGCCGGAAAACTACTAGTACCCAAGAGGCTTTAGGAGACCTGACCTATTCAGAAGCGGATAACATATATACCGCATTAAGACGGCAAAGAGTTGCTACGATGCACCCCAAAATATGAAAGCTGAAAGGCCTGGGTCAATGAAGCTTCAGTGAGCATCGAAATGCCACGGTTGCTAGCAGAATACAACTGCGTCAATTGGTATGCCCAGTATCCATGCATTTATTTTTCTATAGCTGTCGAATGAGTCCAAGAATTATGTTAGCCTTCATCTTAGATCTACAATCTGGGGTCACCGTGATCAATACATCGATGACAAACCCGGTCCACACGCGCAGCCTTGAGCCAAATCTGTTCCCATCGGGATATTCCGCTGACCCCTGCGTGTCCGATATGTTATCGCGTCGGCCCGAACGATGCTCGGGGTATGAAGGCAGCCATCAGCGAGGTCCACGTCACCAAACCCTAAGTTCGGAGCAAGCATTGTTTTTTCCACCATGATTTTGCAATCGCGAGATCCGTGCCGCAGAGCACTGGAGAGGCATGTTCATTATCCACCACCGTTCAAGAACGACGACATCCAATTCGTTGGGGACGGTTGACCGACAATGCGTACATTCGCGCAGTATCATTACCCAAAGCCTGCCTGTACCGCCAGGTCAGGGTCAGGATTCTTGTATAGTCAGATAGGGAACCCTATCAGAAACAAATCACCTGATGTACAGCGTGTGCGTGAATACCCCACGTCCCCAAAAAAGTGTCAG
>JBBPMG010001013.1:0-10330 GCA_038090195.1 Boletellus deceptivus | reverse complement strand
CGACGGAAAAGTATCGGAAATCGCGAAGCGTGCACAGATCTTTGTCACATTCGCAACGGGCGCTTTTCACTGGCTTGTTTTATTATACAGGCCTTCGATCTCTTGGTCCACTCAGTGCGGAATCGTGCTCTTTCACGCTGGAGATGTCAATGTGATCACATCCATGACGACGAAGCGCTCTGCCTACCCCTACCACCTTGATACGCCCGTACGTGGGATGGTGGTCTATAATCTATGCGCGTCTGCCTTCGCGAGAAATGACACTCTGACAACCGTTGTCAGCATCCATTCAGCGATCGGGGCCTTGGCCCAAGTATTGATAGTGTCTGGATAAAAGCCGCATGATTGCCTCTTCCACCCCACTGAGCAACCAATTGCGGTAGCCAAGGCCCGGGCACGTGGAGAAAATACATTCATTCTCGGTTCGGAAACGCCTAACCTGGGGATCCTGCCCCCGATGTCGACACAACGTTAGGTCACTTCAAATCAAGCTCATCATGCGACATCACAAGGGAATTTCTGACACCATACAGGCCGTTGGTACTACTGGTCCTGCGAGGTGAACCAGTCGAAAGCCCTCTGAAGGTGGCTGGGGCCCAGGGGAAAACGACCTGCCAATTACAGAAATCCCGTCAACATCTGAATTGCGCCGCGCCACGCCATCGCGTTTCTCACGGCCTCTTTACTATTACAGTACCATTCCCGATCAGAACGCGTGTTCGGTTTTTTTCGCGTGTCTTGACGCACATGAGAGGCAACACCTTGTACTATACCATTTCTCTTCCGACAGACGCAGGAACTTTTTTTTGTATTCCTTGTTTACTACGATAGTCGACTTTAAGTCCTTATTACACATTCGAATGGGGACATACCAAAGTAGACCCCGGTCACTCGCCCATATCCAGATTCCACGAGGTGGCCGCCAGTGGTGGCATATTTCAGCATCCACTGGTTACGCTGGACGGCACTGATCGGTTAGCTTATGTTCGACACTCAACCTCTCGTCCGACATCATACTAGTAGGCAGTTCCACTCAGCGAACGTTCTCCGTTTGAAGCCCAGTGATGACGCAGTTGAGTGCGTACTAATACTGGAGGGATCCACCGAATGTTGTTCTGTGGGAAGTGGCCGCACAGCACACGCAACTCAACTTAGTAGCAGGTGTGTTCGGAAAGCTTGATGAGGTTCTGTGAGCCCAGTTACCCACGTCAAACAGCCGAAGTGACTGCGCCTCAGCCCACGATTATTGTTGCCCGACTTCGGCTCGCTGATATTACTTGCTGAGTGGGGCAAACGGAATCGAACGTTTGACCGCCACATCTACACGCAACACACAATGCATGAAGCTGCCACCTCAACAAAGGTTATTGGGATGCGAATCAATGATGGTCCGAGCTTCCAAATGGATCGTGGAAGACCTCATTGGTGCATCAGACGTTCAAATCATACTAGTATGGGCCTGGATTTAAGGCCCCAAGGACCCGGAAAACTTTCCGCCATCCCTACCACATCAGAACGGGGTTGGAGGAGCCTAAGCCAGGGCAGAACAGATATGCATCTAGTCAACAAACTATGCGACACAAATGACAGACGGGATGGGTAAAAGGCCTGGAAAACGAGAGAAATCGTTCGGGAGACGTAAAGATCTGGCGTCCAAAATCTCACGAGGCAGGCGTGGGTATCGCAGGAACACCCCTCGCCAAAAGCCTAACCTGTCGTGCCCAATGAAACGTACCATCGAGAACGCCCTCGAGTATACTCTCTTCCTTATCGACCACACGAGAGCGCAACTTCCAGGTGCCAAGTTCAGACCGAATTGCGTCAAACCGATCGATCACCTCATCCATGGTGGGACGTTTTGACGGGTCTCGTTGAATCATGTCAGCTATCAATGGCTGTATGAACTCAAAGCCACGCTTGGACTGGAGTCACTCAGTCCCGAATCCTGTTCGATATCGAGGATACTCACCTCGATAAAATCCTTTCTGATCATATTCCCGACGTAAAAGACATCAGTGGGAAAAGGATTGCAAGGCGCCTTGGAATTTTGAAATTCTGGAACCTCCTTGTCGGCTCCAAAAACGGGTATTTCCTTGGGTTCAATTATGGAGGGATCGTAACGACGCGACAAACCAAAATCGATTAAAAAATATTTTGGCGGTCCTAAGGTGCGGGTACGAAACCGCGCGCGACCCGAATAGTCTCGCTTCATCTTGGGGCTAACAGGATGGAATGCATCGACGTAAAAGCTTTCCGCGTCCATCATGAAATTCCTCGTCGTACAATCTCTAAAACAGTATTACAATATGTGAGCCAAGAAACTGCAGTCGATCCACGCCATTGTACGTACCGATGCGCAACGCGATGTTTGTGCATGAACTGGAGGCCCTGTGGGGCGTCAGCATTCATCAGTCGACACGCGAGGAAGCTCACCTCGAAGAGTTGACGGAAGCACTCGACAGCCTCCCCAATGGTGCCGAAAGGAGGATCATTATAAGTCAAAAGTAAAGGCATGACGATCATGACAGTTTCCGGGTCATCAGGAACATGAAGTACGTCATAAATCGGGACGCAATGGTTCTCCTTCGTGCCAGCCAGTAATGGCGAGGAGAATAATTGACCGATCTCGAGCTCGGAGGAAGGGTTGGTTTTTTTTACCAACTTGAGGACAACATACTTGTTGTCCGAAAGACGCGTGGCATCCAGTAAGCGGCTCGGAAACTGTAGTTTTTGGTAAGTCGACATCGACAACACCAGCTGCGGGTGACATACCCATGCTGCGTGACCATCCTCACAAGCGAACTTGTTTTTCTTTGTCCCGAGCCAGGAGGGACTCCAGTCTGGTGTGTAGCGTGGTCGGAGGAGATATCCGCGATCTTTGAGCCAACTGAAGTGCTGGTTCCACCAAACCTCTGGTGCCGACAGTAGGCCATTTCCTGTGGAGCGTTCGTCACCAAATGCTTCTCGTTCGAGCTGAGCCCTCAAAGCTTTGCGTTGTTCGGCATTCGGGTTCACCTTGGTTGAACGGACCACCATCATGGGGGAGTGTACCCACGAGTTTTCCAGACAAACTACAAGGCGTGGCCGTAGCCCCCCAGCCACCTTACCACTCGCGGAGCTGTATCTCCGCCTTATTGCAGTTTACTTCCGACGGCTCTCCAGGCAACCCCTTCAAAGGCTATTTTTTTCCACGGGCCTCGTACAAAGGGCTAGATGGAATTGCCCAGCTCCTGGAATCCTCCCATGCCTTCCAAAAGGCGCCTAATCATAACACTCCCTGAAGGGGTAGGGCTCGCAAGCAACTCTCGTTCTCTGGTATATGTGAAAATCAAAGGTGGATCATTGCGGGACGGGGATCTATTACTCCAGCTTACTCTCGAACACCTGAAATTAATTCGCAAGATGTCGAAGGATGTTCCCGAGGCCTTTCGCCGTGACGTGTACGACGATTCCAAGAATACATACGATGAGTAAGTAGCATCGATATTCACGACAGGTCAATGATCGGCAGCTACTTTTAAGCTTGGTGGAAGAATTGGCGAGGCTGGAGGCCGCTTCACAATCAATAGGCTTGTTCGATCTCCTCAAACGCCTGGAAATACGGCGTGACACGCAGGTGCTGGTCGAGAAGGGGTGGAAACTGTTGACGGATCTCCAAGTAAATCTTCACACGTTCCAGACATTGTAGCAATTTTAAGCAAGTCTAGACGACTTCTAACGCAATGAGGCGAGCAGAGTTGACTATCAATGACACGGAGGAGATGGCTGAAGGTGCTCTTTAGCCTTTTCGTTCTTTGTTCAGCGACAGTCCTAAGACGATGATTTCAATAGGTAACATCCCTTCAGACGGGAAATTAAGAGGGGTTGCTATCGACATGGAAGAGGGAGCAGATCCTTTTGAAAAATTGCGTGCGCCCGATGATACAAAAACAGGCAATCTGACTATCTGTAAGCTATCTCCTTCGTTGGGCGGCCTAAGGTTGGAGAACTAACTCGGAGGATTCATGTGACTTCAGCGCAAGATTTTCGTGTGTACATCGGCTGCGCCAGCGCTGATAATTCTGACGCTGTTATTACGGTGAATAACGGAGGAGCACGATAGCGCTTATGTAAGTCTTGTTGCAACTATCCCATTCTACGCTTTTCTGTGATTAAAATAGGATTATAAGTGATATTCACTAATACAATCTTGAACGAACCTATGAGATGCACTGGACTTACCCTCGTCAACACTTATGGTTTTCGAATACACACTAATGGAAGTTCCTCGCTTGCTTTCGTGAGTTTCTCAGTAACCACTCGTCCGGTAAAGTTGAGTCGAAAGGAAGACTCGCGTCGTGACACTAACGATGATCTGGTCGTAGCACGTGCCATTAAAGCTGATGCGTCCCGTCCATGACGTCGTGAATATCGCTGAGATGCACAAATAACATCCGGGAAAGCGTTTTCGGTCTTGATAACGTTTCCGCCTTCAAGCTGTGCACGAAAGTTATGTATGTTCAGGGACGTACCCGCAGAAGGCTATTGTGCTGGCAAGTGCATGATGGTGCAGGATGTTAGTGGATCCCCAATTGTGCGTCGTGTCCCTGAGACCTCTTTACTGGGTCGCCTCAATCGTGTATGAGATCATGAGTACCATGGTACTACAGAGAAACATATATACAAGGGTCACGTGGCACAATGCTAGGGCCACTGAACTCAAACGATCATGCAAGTGGATGTCTTTACGAGTCGTTTCTCAGACTATAGCGAACGGGTGAGAAGAAAGGTAGCTAGAATGATGCATGTTTGGGAGGCTCAGTGCCCACCGGTCGCGATCCCAATGGAGTCTCCAGGGGTCGAGCGTTACGCCGTTAGATGCGTCGGGCGGGTTGGTAAAACCCTCGCACGCCCCTAGTCTACCCTGTAAAAATAAAGGGGACGCGACAGTGAGACTCCTGTAAGGGGATCCCTGACGCTGGCAGAGATCCCGGGTGTGGCAAGTGGACGAAAGCGATGAGTGACTGAATGTGCCGCGTGTCTCGGAGCGGCAGGCTCATTCTGAGAAACATGCCGTCACAGCCACTTTGCACAATAATTCGAGAACTTTTACTACTTCCCTCTTGAATATTTGAGTCGTCGAAATCTACTGCTACAATGTGGTCTCTTAATCGAAGTGGGTGCGCCGTCAGCGTGCTTCGGCTACGTACGGCTTCGTTCAACTCGGGAGTCGTAGCGGCCCGTTCGTCCTGTCCTGCTCCAGTCGTCTCGCCAGAACATGCAGCCTCGACGCGCCCACCCTCCTCCTGCTGTTGTTTTGACAGTACGGTCGTCCAGTCACAAGCAGCTTCTAGCTTCCGTCCTGCTCGACAACTCATTCTGGCCGTTTGTGGATCGCTATTACGCTGCTTTCCGGTCCACCTCCAGTGGACGGCAGACGTGGCGTGTGCTGTTCCCTCCGACGCCCGAGGATTCTCTCGCACACGGACTCGGTTCGCCGAGTCGGGGCGCGGCAGGAACTGAACAAGCGCCAAGTCGGCTCCCGTCTTTTCTTCGTCCGGGGCGGACCTGTGCCTCTGTCAGTGCCCTTAGCAGGCAGCCCACCACCGTCCTGGCTCCACCGCAGGTAGCCGAGATATCTCCCCAATGTGCGATGTCGTTTGATGGGGGGAGCACCGAGGTAAGGGGAGCGCGAGGGTACCCAGCATCCCGCCTTCCTTCCCGCATCATTATGCCACTGGATGTCCCGTGAGCTGACCCCTTGGACGTCGGGCAAAGTGGCGCTCATAAAGGTCGAGCAATACACACCACCTTGACGCTCACGCGAGGTGGACGACGGCGCACAAGTGGTGGTGTGTCTGAGCGTCCACGATCGCCATGCCATGCACGCGTTCGTTCCCTGGCGCAGGCGTCGCTGGATTCCTGGACTGGAGTGGATGCTTGCACACCCGTCGGTGTAGATACTCACGTGGGCGTGGACACTCTTGTCCGTCGTTCTCGTGGCGCCACTCGTCAGAGGTCTTCAGGGAGTGCGTCTTTGGAGAACAATCGACGAGGAAGGCTACCGAGTTTCACAACTCCGATCGAACGTTGCGATCAAGCCCGCCGGCGAATGCCCGTTCGGTCCTGCACGTGCCTTGTTGGGGAACGCGCCAGGAGACTGTCTGGGGCACTTCCCGATCAGTGTTATGGAAGATGGCGTACCTCAAGTGCCCGTACTCGGGTTATCGGTGATGATGCTATGCGTTCGGGTCCCCGTATGTGTATCTCGTCCATTGCAATGGACGCGCGTCGTCCTTGGACCTTCGTAGTGCAAAGCCTGCAGATGGCGTTGCGCTCTCGGCCATGCTTAAGCGAGTGGAACTGGCCCTAATAAGAGCAAGGAAACTTTTTGAGGTATTTTTTAATCATTTTCTCTCTTCTATCCCCCGACGACGACGGTTTCAGTGCCTCCAGACAGGAGATCGAGAGGGGTTGCTGTTTACCTAAGGGAGGGAGCTGATCCACGCGAGGATTCGAGTGTGCTCGATGATACAAATGTATGGCTAATCTTGCTGCACGTAAGTTATCTCACTCATCAAGCGAGCAAAGGTTGGAAAACTCATTCGGAGGCATCATGTCACTTTAGCGCGCAAATTTCACGTGCACATCTGCTACGTCGGTGCTGATAGTTCCAACGTTGTCATTACGATGGATAACGGAGGAGCACAATGCACAATGGTGCTTGCACTCGTTATAATGGGCTTGCAATGCTCGACATGAGCGATCTCCTGTTAGCGAATCTTGACATGCGGATTCGGGGCGCCTGCGCTGTTCGTCCTATCCATGGCATCGCGGATATCACCGGGATGCACGCATCGCATCCATCAAAGCGTCTGCAGGGGACCAATTTTAGGTGTTGGTCACCTTGGAGCCTTCAAGCGTTGCGCTGCACGCTAAAGCTGCACACAAAGGTGCACTCACAAGAGTCTACAAGTACATGATGGTTGCAGGATGTCGGTTGTTCCTCCTGCTGTGCGTCATGTCTCCGCGACCTCTTCGTCGAACGTGCGTGAACGTCGTGCATACTTCAGAGACACCCTCAGGCTGACAGAGCTTCGAAACGGAGTGACGTCAGTATATACGGAGCGTGTAGCAAGCAAGACCCCGTTCAAACGATGATGCGAGTTAATGACGCGATGGAGAGGAGTTTGGAGCCGTTGGGAACTTGTATGGCACAAGCGGCACGATTCGAGGACTTTGACTTTCCCCTCAGGCGCTTGTAAATTGGGGTCATCAAGCTTCAAGACCCGCCGTCGTAACGCTGTTCCGATCCAGTCGCCGGCGTGGGCGCTATCGCCAGGCCACGACAGTGACGACACGCTTCGGCCACCAGGGACCTGCCACGTCAGATTTCGCACTGACGATTGTAGCGGACCACAAATTTATCCCGTCCCTCCTCGAGGAGGACATCTTGCGACATCTGGTCAACCGCGTTGTGGTCCAGCCATGGCGGCTTTCTAGCTTCCGCCCTGCTCGACGATGCATCCCTGTCGTTTGTTGGATCGTTATCAGACTGCTCTCTAGTCCGTCTCCAGGGGACAGATGTTGGGTGTATGCGCCATACCCCGATGGACGGCCTCGCCCAGGGATTCGGGTTTGCTGATTCGAGATGCTGTGACAAACGGGTTCCGGGCTGGCTGGGTAACGATGTTCCCCCCCACATCACGTTCATGACGTCCTCGTCACCGTCCGTCCGTTCAAGTCCGAGGTGGACCCACGCCTCTGCCAGTGCGTGGGCGTCAGACCGCACGCATTGCGGCACAGATCCTTCCCGAGTTCGGTGACAAGCGGACCGGAGACCCTTCCCTCCGTTCGCTCGGTGCCATTCCCTTGCGATGCACCGGCAGATGGAGACTAGAGCGCGAGGTGAGCCAACCGGTTCTCGTTCGGCAACCCACCCTCTGATCGCACGTGCAAGGGCATGCGCGAAACGGCATGTGTGGCGACAGGGTGACGGGCACCACGGTTCTGTCGGGGCAGACGACAGACGGTGTGTCTGGGTGCCCATGTTGCAGGATGTCGTCCCGTGCGCACGTGCATCTCCTGACAGGCGTTCGTGCGCGCACGCGGGGGGAGGGGGAAGAGGTTGCGTATCGAGTGCACTGCGTCATCGAAACCCGCCTGGACATGGCTTCACGCGTCAACGCGTTGTCTCTGTGGCCCCTTGTCGGACAGGTATCTGGGAGGCCGCCGAGTGGTTCAATTCTCCTCGACGTTGCGGTTGGTTCGCCATGCTGCAGATCCTGCCTGCCGAGGATCCCATCGAGGCCTGCACGATCGTGGTCAGCGAGTCTTCCCGGGCGTGTGTGGCGCGTGTGGACGTTTCCCTGGAGCACGTTGGGAGGCATTCGGGCCCTCCGATGTGTCACAGGTTTTCAATATGCCCGCGATACTCAACGTATCGACATGTTGGCGCGGACAGCTCGGAACTCTCCAAGAGGTGTATCGTGCCCTCGTTAGAGCAGGTCGGCGCACGGTCGGTGCACCGGTGCAGAGCATCAAGTATATTGTTGTTGCAGGCCTTGCCCTCACTTGATATTGCTAGTGTGATGGGCTTGGGGGACTGCTGCCACTGACAGTATTGCTACAGCTCGGACTTCGTGGTATTAGCTCCACGCACAGGATTTCAACTCTCAAGTCAGCTTCAGCTGGCCCCCACTATGCATCTTTTGTTCAAATGAGAAATATTGCCTTGTATCCAAGAACTTGTGGTGACCATTTGGTTGTCTGCTCCTTATCCAGGCTCCTCCAGTTCATCAGAGCTTACCACTCAGTCATTGCAGCTCACAGCTTCACTCCATTGTCCCCTCAGCTTCACACTTTGGGGTCTCTTTTGTCACTCTGCACAATTTAGTGACCTATGTATGAGGTATAGAGGGATATTCTACTAGGTAGGTTGTTGTTAACTTGTCCAAAGTACTGACTGTATCTGTCAAGTACCACCAGTCTGCCACAATTGATTGTTCATGCACAACTACACTCTTTCTGTCTCTTAATTGACATCATATGACATAGTGGGGCTTTCCCTCATTGCTAATTATTATCCAAGCTAACATTGCATTAGCTTGTGGCATTGTAGGTTTCAGTACCACTATGTGGTCCTTATTTTTACCTTTATACCATGGGGTGACTGTGGTAATTGTCAAAAGGGTTACTCATTTGTGGTTCTAGTAACCTATGTCATTTGTTTTTGCCTGCAACCATCCACTACAAGAGACAGGACTGTAACACAATTCATCCTATGTTGGTATTTACATTTGCATGTTGGATCCAGCTGCCATCTCACTGCTAGATCTTACATATAATTATTCAGTGGCACAAAAACAGCTCCTTATCATTTGCATGTACAGTAGCATATAAAGTACTTATGAAATCACCTCCAACAAGCAACCCAAGATGGACCAAACAAGGAGCTGTCAACATTAACTTGATAGACTCTGTCAGAAGATATGATCAAAGAATGGCAAGGAAGATAAAGTGCATGTCTGTTCCAAGGAGTGAACCAACTATAACAAAACCCATCAGAAGACTCAGTCCAACCATCCTGTTCATATAAAGTAGTAGAGGAAAGGATATCTTTCACTCTCCATACTTTGATAGAGCAGTCCTTAGATCCTGAGACAATGTGAGTGCCATCTGGTGAGTAGCAAAGAGAGGTCACAGCATCAATGTGCCCCTTGAATGGACCAGCCACACATACACCAGTGGCTGTACTCCAAACCCTGATAGTCTTGTCCAAAGAGCCAGAGATAATATGTGTACCATCTGGTGAGTGGCCAACAGAGGTGACTAAATCTGTGTGCCCCTCAAATGGACCAGTCACACACTCTCCAGTGACTGCATTCCAAACCCTAATAGTCTTGTCCCATGAACCAGAGACAATATGGGTGCCATCTGGTAAGTAGCCAACAGAGGCAATTATGCCTGTATGCCCCTCAAATGGACCAGCCATACAAATTCCAGTAGCTGTATTCCAAACTCTGATGGTGTGGTCCCATGAGCCAGAGACAATGTGGATGCCATCTGGTGAGAAGCCAACAGAGGTGACTATGTGTGTGTGTCCTATGAATGGACCAGCCACACACTCTCCAGTGGTTGCATTCCAGACCCTGATTGTATTGTCCCAAGAGCCAGAGACAATGTGGCTGCCATCTGGTGAGTAGCCAACAGAGACAACAGAATTTGTGTGCCCCTCAAATGGACTCCCCACATATACTCCAGTGGCTGCATTCCAAATCTTAATGGTGTTGTCATCTGAGCCATAGACAATGTGGATGCCATCAGGTGAGTAGCCAATAGAGGTGACTGT
>JBBPMG010001012.1:0-10339 GCA_038090195.1 Boletellus deceptivus | reverse complement strand
GTCTATTCGAGATAGAAAGGGTAATCTCCTCCATGGTCTACCAATTGTGGCTTCCTCCCACTTGGAAGGTACACCATGTGTTCCATGCCTCCTTACTTTCTCCATATTGAGAGACTGCAGAACATGGCCCCAATTTCATCAATCCACCACCCGATGTCATTGCAGGGGAAGACCAGTACAAGGTCCAACAAATCCTAAGCCATCGAGGCACTGCAGGCCAAAGGCAGTATTTGGTCTCCTGGAAAGGGTATTCTGCAGCAGAAAACACTTGGGAACCAGAACGGAACCTAACAGGGGCACGCCAACTACTAAATGCATATAAAACAGCTTGCCCCAAGGATTTCCCCTCAACTGGCCAATGAAGACACCCCAACTGAAGAGGAAACCCCTATGGTACAAATAGCTACAATGTTCTCTTTTCCTGTTCTCCCTACCCCCACCTTTGTCCTTCTCATCCTCTATTTTGCCTTCATTTTCTTTCCTCTTTTTCTTCTTGGCCTCTGCATCTGGGACTCCCACCGGCACATCATTAGCCTCCAGAATGACGTGCACTACACCATCACCATTGCCACCCCATCACAACCAGCTCTCCCCACAGATCACGACCTCCCAGACCCAACCCAGCCATCAGAGTTATCCCAAGCCACATGGACTTGGAGTTTCTCGGTGACATTTCCAGGGGAGGATACCATCAACAGGGGCTAGACCGGCAATGCCAATCCAGGGTGGTGAGTCTGAAGACGCAGCCCATGCCTTTCAAGAACTTTTTGCCTTTCAAAGAAATCCTGATTCTTTCCCCTCCTCTAGACAGGGAACACTTAGTTCTATTCCTTTTCAACTTCGCCCTTCTGATTTAACATTCTCTCCAATCACTTTTGTACCTTCTTTCCATCCTACTGCCAAACCATGAATCTAGAATGGCAGATCCCTCCATTCCTCCTTCTTTGGAAGATCGTCTCCTACTTCATCTGGATCGCCTCTCAGACTCCCATGTGATGGGATTCATTTTTGATCTCTTAGATTCCCCAGATGCCATATTTGCTCTGAAACACGCCATTTGTCGGAAGAATGATGTTTTTCTTCCCCTATTACTTAGGCTTTATTCTTTTTATATCCATTCTCGCAGGCTCACTGTGGATCTATTAGCCTCTTCTCATACTATCAAGGAATTAGGACTTCCCCATCGAATCACCACTGCCAACAGTCTCCACCACCTTGGAAGAGTATGCACCACTCTCTTCAAACTATTCGAAGCTGCAGGGCTAATACCATTGATTTACTGTCTTCCAGAAGATGTCTACCTCCCCATTCTCCGAATTCGTTTGACCCTCCTCTCCAATGACAAATATCGAGAATACTACTGGCAGGACTGACCCACCAGTGAGGTGGACCAGACTGGACACACCCAACTCAGCTCTCCAGTTCCTGTCCTACCACACTCAGTATCACCGCAGCCCTTACCCATTCTGCCACTGCCAGTCAACTTCACCACTCTTGTCCCTGCCACTCCGCCACCTGACCCCAATTCCACAGCACAGGTACCTCCCAGACCATGCCAAAGCCAATCCACCCACGCCCAAACTCTCAGGATTAGACTGGGATCAACCACAGATAACAAGACGGGAGACAGGACCGGCAAGGATGATTCACCAACCAACACCCCAGCACACAAGAGGAGGGTGGCATGCCACCGATGTGGATCACTCAACCACTACAGGATCAATTGCATCTACTACTCCTGCCCTTTCTGCCACACCACCACTCCGGGACATCCACAATATGCTTGTCTCCTCCACCTTTGTACCTCTTGTGGAGGATCAGGACACATGGCAGCAGCTTGTACTCAGACAAACCCCTATAATGGGACTGCCTCATCCTCATGAACTCCTCAGGACAGACCACCTACCTCTCCATCCATCTCCTCTGAGGATTTCTGAGTCAGCATCTCAGAGCTACATTGGGGGTAATGTTACGGTACAGTACAGGCTTACCCAGTCAACAGCTACATTCACCAGTTTGCCCATCACAACAGTGTTCCCATCAGCCTACAAGGATGACTCCTTTCCTCCACTAAACCCATTAGACGCGGTGATCCCCCTCAATGAGGAAACCCTGCCCTTATACCTCAATCTGTTAACCATCCTGTGAGCCTGCCTTCCTTATTTGTACTTCTACAGTTACACTTCCACATTCGGATGTTACCACTCCCATGACGCGTCTCTCATCACACCATGTTTCCCCTATTCCCATATCAAGTAACTCCAACTACTATAGGTGGTACTACCACATCCAGTTGGTACAGCAATGCTTGAGTATTTATATGAGTCCATGTACAATACTTTTCCCCAGCTAGTTCTACACAATCTATGTGTAGTTGCTAGTCATCCACAAGTCCCTTTGCAAAGGGATAGTGAGACCCGGATCTCTATTAGTCTTGCACTACTATCAAAGTGTGCTCGACAGCTAGGACTACACATATGTGTAACACCTTCTCTCCGACTCTCTCATTGTCAACCTGGTTGACAAGGAGCTCTCTGACAAGATCACATCCTCCTCATCCTCAGACCCCCTTGTCCTCAATGCTCTCCATGCTCTCCCCGGCAAACTCCCTGCTCAATTCTGATCCTGCCTCTCTGATTGGACATTTGATGCAGGAATTCTTACATACCAGAATTGAGTATATGTTCCTGCTGACATTGCCCTCTGCCATTCTATTGTAGCACAGCACCATGATCATCCCACTCCCAGCCATCCTGGCATTTTGAAAACTTTCCAACTGGTTGCTGTTGAATTCTGGTGGCCAGGCCTCACTTCCTTCATTCATCAATATGTTGCTGGCTGTGCCACTTGCCAGCAGTATAAGGTAAACACACACCCTATACACCCTCCACTCTCTCCTATTCACTTCACCACCTCTTGCCCCTTCCAACAAATTTCCTGCGATCTCATCACCAACCTCCCTGTCTCTTCCAGTTTTGATTCTCTATTAGTCATGGTCGACCATGGCCTTAGTAAGGGGGTAATTCTTTGCCCCACCAAGAAATCTGCCACCGCTGCCAACATCACCACTCTTTTCCATAAGACCATTTACAAGAGATTTGGTCTTTACAACAAGATCATCTCTGACTGCAGACCCCAGTTTGTGTCCTCCTTTGCCAGAGAACTTGGAAAACTCCTCAGCTATGAACTGGCCCTCTCTACCACCTACCATCCCCAGACAGATGGAGAAACTGAGAGAGTCAACCAGGAGGTAGAGACCTATCTCTGAATCTTTTGTAACAGTAACCTCTTGGCTTGGGCTGAACATATCACCCTAGCTGAGTTCATGCACAACCACTGCCCTCATTCCATCACTGGGAAATCACCATTCTACCTGATGATGGGATATGAACCCTGTCCCTTCCTCACAGTAATCTCTGAGACCTCTATCCCCACTGTGGAAACCCATCTAAAAGCCCTCTCGGCTGCACGCAAAGAAGCCCTTGCTGCCCATGAACTTGCTTGCCAGACTATGAAAGCTTGTAATTTCAAAGCTTTCATGTCATTCAAAGTCAGCAACAAGGTATGGCTTGAGAGACTGAACTTAAAATGTTCCCTTCCCAACCCCAAGTTTTCTGCTAAAAGAGAGGGTCCCATCTCCATCACTGCCATCCTTTCCCCAATTACTTACAGACTTCGTATTCCCACAGTGTGGAAAATTCACAACATGTTCCACACATCACTCCTTTCACCTTATCATGAGAACCCTGTCTACAGACGGAACTTCCCTGCACCACCCCTGGATCTTATCAATGACAAAGAGCACTTCGAAATTGACAAGATCATATGTCATTGTGGAGCCCCTTCCTGTCGGCAGTACCTAGTCCAATAGAAGGGATACTCGGCTGAAGAAGACTCATGGTTACCCAAGAAGGAGTTCTCCCATGCACAGAACATCCTTTAGGAGTATAAAAGGTTCCTGCAGTCCAAACCCTGCTCATCCCACTCCTAACCTCGAACCACCATGTCCTCTGATGCCAACACTCCTGCTCCTTCCTCCTCTTTCCCAGCCATTTCCTCTTCCCTGTCTCCACCTCTTCCTTTTCCTTGTCCAGTTTTTGCCTCTTGCCTTTGCCATTATGATGATGTTGATGATGATACCTGCCTTCTTTTGTCCCTTATGATTCAAGACTTCCAACTTGCCACCATCTTGGATCACATTCTTGAGCCTAATTCCCCCCTTGATGCCTTGTATAAAGCTTACTTAGACAACAGTTCCATTTATTTGCATTTAGGATACTCACGCGACTCCCATTCTTCCTGGGCTCAGCGCATTTCTATTCCTACAGTCCTTGAGTTTCATTGGGCCCACCAACATGACATCCTCCTCACTACCCTATACCAGCTAGGGATGGATGACTTACTGAAGGATGTGGACACTTACACAGCCACTTTACAACCACTGAATCCGACACCATCCACTCATCTGTCAGATGCTTTGTCTACCACCTTACATTCCATCTCCATTCCCCTAATGGCCATCCAAGCTGAGCTGGCTCACCCTGTTCCTTTGTCCTACACTGAAACCCTTCTCACTCCTGAAGGAGTAGTCAACCCAGCATCCTGCCATGTCACCTTTGATGTCACCCCATCTCCCTCATTGTCTCCTGTAAACACCAAAGAAGAAGAAGCCATTGACTGGGTGGAATGATTAGACTGACCCACAGAGCCTCTGCCCCCCAACTATCATTGCTATCACCAGGCATGTTTCAAATGTCATCACCTAGGTCATATTCATATCCAGTGTGACCTTTACTGTTGCCCCCATTGTCTTTGCTTCACACTGGGCCACACTCAAGCCCAGTGCCCTCTTCGAAAGTGTACCCCAGTATCCTCTCTATCCACTTCATCTTGATGCTCTAGTTGCTGCAGCAGTACTTTGTCCTTGGGCTCAATGGCCACTAGTCGGTCCATCACTTCACCTACTCGCCTAGTTCCCATTCCACCTTCATGCTCACATCCTTTGGAGACCAGGATATCCTCGCCACTGTACACCCTAGACCATGACAACATATGGGATGATTCAGCTTATGCCAACATGACAGGTTCCTCTGGGATGTATTCTAGAGATTTCTAGACAGGGTCATCTCAATCCTAGTAAGGGGGTAATGTTACATTTCACCTACTGTGCTCAAGGACACTACTACTTTTTCCTTTCTTTTACGATAGATGCCGTTCTCATCTGTTCAACCAGACACTTACTCTTTCTTCATATGTGTACATCTGATCCTACAGAACACTTGTCATATTCACTTATGCCTTGTCTGATCCAACTCAGACTTCTTTTTCATTTCCGTTCCACTTTGTCATCATATATATGATATGCCCAATTGGGCTCAGACTCTGATTTCCTTTCTTGATTTTCTTTGTCATATGATTTCCTTTTCTTTCATGCACACTGCTTTGCCCATGTGCGTTACCCTCGAGTATATAAGACCTCACTTTCCATACCATGTACTCCAAGCTAGTCTTACTCAAATCTTAGCTTCATTACCTCAAACCCCGCTTGACCTTGCCCTTTGCTTGGTCACCCTTGACACCTTGACCCTGAGCAGTTCCCTAGCACCCTCAGTATACTGAACCCTTGAGGAGTAGCTTTGCCCTCTCCCAAACAGCCCCCAGCCTCAAACCCATTCAACTGACTATGTTGATACGCAGTAACACTGAACTCACTGACCCACCATTGAAGCTCTGGAGTCTATGCTCATCACTACCCATGCCAAGTGTAACAACATGCTCACTGAGTGCTGGTTGAAAATCTATATGGACAACCTGGGGATTCATACTAAGGACAACCTGGAACTACATCATGAACACACTCATAGGGTTCTTCTTTGCCTCAGGGAACATGGCCTATCACTCAAGATCACCAAATGCATATTCAATGCTTCTCAGATGGAATATCTTGGGCTGATCATCAGACAAGGATGTATAGAGATGGATAAAACCAAACTCCAAGCCATTGATGACTGGAAACCCCCCACCTCTGTAAAAGACATTCATTCCTTCATTGGCTTTGCTAACTTCTATTGTAAATTCATTCCTGGCTTCTCCAATCTGGTCATGCCCCTCACTCTTCTCACTCACAAAAATGAGCCATGGGTCTGGACCCCTCTTCAACAGTGTGCTTTTGACACCCTCAAAGCTAAGTTCTCCTCCTCTCCAGTCCTTGCATTCCCCAATATCTCATGACCCTTCTCTCTTATGACAGACATGTCACTCCTTGCTGCAGGTGTCCCATCCCTGTGCCTATTTCTCCAAAACATTTTCCCCTACTAAGCGCAACTATGACATCTACAATCATGAACTCCTTGCTGTCATCCTAGCACTTCAGGAATGGTGTCACTATCTTCAGGGCACCTCCCATCCAGTCACAGTTCTCACAGATCACCAAAACCCCTCTTACCTCAAAGATCCTTGAAAACTCTCTTGCCAACAGGCCTGCTGGACTCTCTTTTTACAGGACTTCAATCTTATCTGGCAGATCACCCCTGGGTCTCATATAGGCCCTGCTGATGCTCTATCTCACAAAGATTGCATAGACACCTCCCTCAATAACACCTCCACTGCCATCATCCCTACTTCTCAGATCATTGCTGCCCTCAACCTCAGTCTTGCAAATGACATTCATTCTTTCTCCACTTCTGACCCCTTAGTCATTCATGCTTTACAGGGTCTCCAGGAGGGCTCCCCTCTCTTTCCTTGCTCTTCTCTTGCTGACTGGTCATTTGACAATAGACACCTCTATTATCACCACTGGTTATATGTTCCTCCCCTCTCTCATGCTGCCTTATTTTGTTCACTCCATGAGTCACCCACTACTGGTTATATGGGTCTCTTCCACACCAAAGCCTTACTGGAACAAGATTTCTGGTGGCCCAGTCTTACTACCTTTGTCAAATCCTATATTGCTGGCTGCACAATTTGTCAATAGTCTAAGGTCAACACTCATCCCACCATCCCTCCTCTATCTCCCATTCCCTCCTCCTCCTCCCTCCCTTTCAAGCAATTGTCCATCGATCTCATCACCAATCTCCCCCTCTCCTCCAGTTTCGATAGCCTTTTGGTCATGGTTGACCAGAGCCTTATAAAGGGGGTAATCCTCATCTCTTGCACAAAAACCATCAACACAGTGGGTGTCATTCAACTTTTCCTAGACTATGTGTTCAAAAGATTCGGTCTTCATGACACCATCATCTCTGACTGAGGTCCACAGTTCATGTCAGCCTTTGCAAGAGAACTCACTCACCTTCTCCATTATGATGTCTGACTCTCCACTGCATACCATCCTCAAACTGATGGCCAAACCAAATGCATGAATCAGGAAATAGAAACCTATCTCTGAATCTTCTGTATGAACCAACCCAATACCTAGTCTTCCTTTATCACCACCACTGAGTTCCACTATAACTCCTCCCCTCATTTATCCACTAAAGCCTCTCCTTTCTCACTGATGTTGGGTTATGAACCATGCTCTTACCCTCCCCTGGGAAAGACCTTCCTTCCAGCCCAGTCCTCTCAACTATCCCTCCTTGAGGAATCCCAAAAGGAAGCCCTCACTGCCCATGAGTCTGCCAGACATCTCATGACTCAGCACTCCACCCAATGCTTCACCCCCTGGAAACCCAGTGATAAAGTTTAGTTAGAAACCACCAATCTCTGCATACCTTACCCATCCAGGAAATTCACCCCCAAACACCTTGGCCCCTTCAAGATTAGTCAGGTACTATCTCCACTCACTTATCACCTTTGCTTGCCTCCCATATGGAAAATCCACAGCATTTTCCATGTCACCCTTTTATCCCCATTCTGCAGCACAGAAACACATGGTCCACCCTTTCTCTCTCCACCACCTGACATTATAGATGGCAAAGAAGAATATGAAGTCAAGGGAATTCTCTCACACAAGGGCTCCTCTGGCCAATATCAGTACCTGACCACATGGAAGGGTTACTCAGCATCAGAAAATACCTGGGAACTGGAGAGTAATCTCTGACATGCATGTTCCATCCTCTCTGCTTATAAAAAGTCTCATTCCCTACAATAGATAATGGCAGCCATTTTCTTTTACTGCACCATCATTCTTACCACCATCTCTTCCCTTTTTCACTACTCCTATCATGTCTTTGCCCCAGTCTTCCACTTCATCTCTTTCTTGTTCTTCTGGTACCATGTCCTTATCACTTCAATCTTGTCCTGTTTATCCTACCGTTCTTCCTGCATCCTCCATCAATATTCTATATGCTGCCATCCTCGCAGAACCTGCCATTGTCCATGCCCTCAAAACAGACCCTCTATATGAGGAAGACCTGGTTTCTTAGGAACTCACATGCACCTTTCTTGATACTTCCCAAGCCCAGTCATACCATCACCATTCTGCCCCTTCTGATTTGCCTGTTGCTTTTGGTGTTCCCTTTTGCATGCTTATCAACTGTATCCCTGAGTGCATCTTACAGTGAGCTCAAAAACCCTTTCCATGTTGATAGTAAATGTAGTAAATGAAATGTACTACTATATCACATGGGAATCTTGCTTAGCATTGGTGGAGTCATAGATAGTACATACCCTTGGCTATCAAAACACTCCCTAGGTCATGTGATTCCAATCACAGGGTGTGAAGATATGCCCATTTTTAAACAGAAATGTCATGGAAAGGGTTTTTGAGCTTTTGAATTGATGAGTAGAATATCAGTCAAATCATATAATATTTGCAAATGTTTGTTGGTACAAACAATGATATACATATATATAGTATGTCTGAGTTTGAAAAAGTTCCCACACTTCTTTATTCCCAACCACTACCATGGTCAGATCTCTCTCTCTTACTCAACAAAACACTATTCTTTCTTTGCTTGATGCTGGCCATTCTGGTGAAGCTATTGCCAAGAAAACTGGTGTCAGCCCTTCTACCATATCCAAACTTTGCACCAAGCATTGTTCTGCTCTTCCCAAGGCTATTGGAGGTCATCCTTCTAAGCTTTCCTCTACCAACATTCATCATGCCCAACATCTCATCACCTCCAGCAAAGTTGAAAATGCTGTTCAAGTGATCAAAGCTCTTATCAATATCATCAATCAACCCCTCTCTGCCAGCAGAGTTTGTCTTCACTTGAAGAAATCTGGTATAAAGGCTATAGTCAAGTCCAAATGTCCTATTTGTTATGATTTTCTCCTCTTATCCACATGTTCTTTTCCTATCCATACTTTGTCCTCATTGTCCTCCCCTTTTTGGTATGTTTTACTATGACTATGAGCACTTCTTGATACTGGTGAGCAGCACTTGGGTCTACATCCACCACATTTAGTCCTCATCTCCATTCTTAGTCATTCTTGCTTACTCTTTTCCAATTCTTTCTTATTCCACACCATTCTATGCTTACACATCCTTTGTTCCTTGAGATTCCATACTGTTCTATGCTTATGCATCCCCTAGTATAAATACCTGTCTTGTTACATGTATATTCCTTATGCTTAGTCTGTGCATATACATGCACCTTCTTGTCCCCTCAGTCTTGAGAATCTGTTCCCAGGAATGTATAGTCCAACCTGCAGCTGAGTTGTACCTCTTCATGAGCATCCTGCTGCTGGGTCATTAGACCTTAGTCCTTAGAAGTGTGCTTTGCATAACACTATTCTCTCTACTAGATATTGCAAGGCTCACTTGGACTTTGCATATGCTCATAAAGATTGGATTATAGATGATTGAAAGAAGGTGATATGGTCTGATGAGACCAAAATCAATCATCTAAGGTCAGATAGCCACAAATGGGCATGAAAAAAGGCAGGTGAAGGACTTAGTGATAGGCTGGTACAAGGAACCCTCAAATTTGGAGGAGGTTCTTTGATGATGTGGGGCTATATGACCTGGGAAGGGATTGGCTTTGCCACCAAGATTGATGGTAGGATGCATGGGGACCTTTATCTTCAAATTTTGAAAGATGAGCTCTGCCAAACTCTGGAGTATTATGATCTCAATCCTCCTGATACCATCTTTCAACAAGACAATGATCCTAAGCACACCTGCAAGAAGGTCAAGGAATGACTAGAAGAACAGGAATTTGAGACTATTGGTTGGCCTGCACAGTCTCCTCATCTCAATCCTATAGAACATCTCTGGGGATGGCTTAAAAGAAGGCTTGCAGAGCATGAAAACCCTCCTAATGGAATTCATGGATTATGGAATAGAGTTCAAGTGGAATGGGAGAAGATACCAGTTGAGGAGTGTAGAAAATTGATTGAGAGCATGCCTAGGAGAATTCAGGCAGTGCTTAGAGCCAAAGGGGGCTATACCAAGTACTAA
>JBBPMG010001011.1:0-10344 GCA_038090195.1 Boletellus deceptivus | reverse complement strand
AGGAGGAAGCACTACTGTGATGACTAGAGCGCCGAGAAGAGGTGGAGGGAGAGGATACTGGAGTATGCCTTTGAAGAGAACACCTAGCTTGAGTATGACCTGGTGTGAAGCGAAGGCAATGGGGACATCGACATAGGTCACATTGGATGTGAAATGACCTAGGCGGCGACATTCAAAACATGCCTGATGGTATTGGTGGTGACTGGATGGCAGAGGTTCTGAGGGCCAATCTAATCGTTGCGTGCAGTCCAAGGCTTCTTCTTCTTCGGTGTTAAGTGGAGATGACGATGGGGAGGGGGTGACATCGAAAGTGACATGGTGGAAGATGGGATTAGTTATTCCTTCGGGAGTGATTGGGGTTTCTGTGCGGGACAGAGGGACAGGGTGCACCAGCTCAGCTTGGATGGCAGTCAGGAGGACCGTGATTGGATGTAGGATGGTGGACTGAGCATCCGACAAACGAGAGGGCGGTGTAGGGTTGGGTGGCTGTAAAGTAGCTACATAGGCATCCATGTCTTTTAACAGTTCATCCATTCCGAGCTGGTAGAGGGCAGTAAGGAGGGCATCATGTTGATTGGCCCAGTGGAACTCGAGGATGGTGGGGATGGAAACAGGCCTAGCCCGGGTGGAGTGCATGTCACATAAATATCCTAAGTGCAGATAAATGGAACAGTTATCTAAATAAGCTTTGTACAATGCATCAAGAGGTGAATGGGGCTCAAGAACATGGTTGATGATGGTGGCGAGTTGGGAGTCTTGAACCATCATGGACATGAGAAGACAGGTTTCTTGGTCAGCATCGTCATAGGCGCGAAGATGGGAGGCAAAGATGGGATGAGGGAAGGGAAGGGGTGAAGGCGGAGGAGTGGGAACTGTGGAGGGAACAGGAGCAGAGGTGTTGGCATTGGTGGACATGGTGGTTCGAGGTCAAGAGTGGGATGAGTGGGGTTTAGACCGCAGGGACTTCTTATACTCTTGGAGAGTGGCTCATGCGTGCAAAAACTCACTCTCGGGAAGCCACATGTCTTCTTCAGCTGAATACCCCTTCCATTGGACTAGGTACTTCCAACAGGAGGGAGCTCCATGATGATGTATGATCTTTTCAATTTTGAAGTGTTCTTCATCATTGATAAGATTGGGGGGCGGTGCTGGGAAGTTCTGTCCATAGACAGGGTTCTCGTGATATGGAGATAGAAGGGAAGGGTGGAACACGTTGTGAATTTTCCATGTGGCGGGGATGCGGAGTCTGTATGTGATGGGAGAAAGGGTGACAATGATAATAAAGGGTCTCTCTCTTTTGGCAGCAAATTTTGGGTTAGGGAGAGAATGTTTTAGATTCCATCCCTTGAGCCATACCTTGTCCCTGACTTTGAATGGTGAGAAGGTTTTGAAGTTTCGGGCCTTCATGGTCTGGTGAGTGAGTTCATGGGCAGTGAGGGCTTCTTCTTGTGCTGCGGAGAGGGCCTTCAAGCAGGATTCCATGGCAGGGATATCGGATTCTGAGATGACTGTGGGAAAAGGATGGGGTTCATATCCCATCATCAGGTAAAATGGAGATTTCCCTGTGATGGAATGAGGGTGGTGATTATGAGTGAATTTGGCAAGGGTGACGTGTTCTGCCCAAGCCAAGGGGTTACCATTACAGAAGATTTGGAGATAGGTCTCAATCTCCTGGTTGACCCATTCGGTCTCTCCGTCCGTTTGGGGATGGTAGGCCATGGAGAGGGCTAGTTCATAGCTGAAGAGTCTTCCGAGTTCTTTGGCAAAAGAAGATGCAAACTGAGGTCCGCAGTCGGAGATGATTTTATCATACAGGCCGAACCTTTTGTAAACAGTTTTGTGGAAAAGAGCGGTGATGTTGGCAGCGGTGGTGGACTTCTTGGTGGGACAGAGAATTACCCCCTTACTAAGGCCATGGTTGACCATGACCAACAAGGAATCGAAACTGGAGGAGATGGGGAGGTCAGTGATTAGATCACAAGAAATCTGTTGAAAGGGATGGGAGGCGGTGGAGTGGATCGGCAAAAGAGGAGGGTGTGTGGGGTGCATGTTAACCTTGTGTTGCTGGCAGGTAGCGCAACCAGCAATGTATTGGCAGACAAAGGATGCGAGACCTGGCCACCAAAATTCAGCTGCTATGAGCTGACGGGTTTTGAGAATGCTGGGGTGACCAGCGGTGGGGTGATCATGATGTCGGGAGACAATGAAGCGGCGAAGGTCAGTGTCCATGGGAACGTATACCTGGTTTTGATACGTAAGGATTCCGGTGTCAAATTTCCAATCCGAGAGATGGGAGCAGAAGCATGCCAGAAGTTTGCCAGGGAGAGCATGGAGAGCATCAAGGACAAGAGGGAGTCAGGGAGAAGAGTAATATCCTCATTATCATTGTCAGTCTTGAGGATGTGGTCAGGGTGGCAGGAGAGTGTGTTGGGGGCAGAAAGATCTTTCCCAGGGATGTGGGAGAATTGGAGGTCATACTTCGAGAGGTCAAGAAGCCACCGTGCTTGACAGCGGTTCAATTTCTGGGGTTGTCAGAAGTACATAAGGTTCTTGTGGTCAGTGAAGACCTGGATGGGGTGAAGAGTGCTGAGGAGGTAGTGGTGCCAGGCTTCAAGAGCTCTCATGACAGCTAGGAGTTCCTGATCATAGATATTGTAGTTGTGTTCGGCCAGGCCGAATGTTTGAGAAAGGTAAGCACAGGGTTGCCATTCATGGTTAGCGTTGCACTGAAGGAGGACTCCTCCCAAAGTGTACTTAGAGGCATCAGTGGAGATGGCAAAGGGAGTGGAGAGGTCAGGGAGTTGAAGAACTGGTTGGGCAGTAAAGATGCTCTTGAGTTTTTCAAAGGCGGCTTGGCAAGTGGGAGTCCAAGCCCAAGGCTGGTTCTTTTTTGTCAAGTCAAGGAGAGGGCGCGCGATGTCAGAGTAGTGGGGAACAAAGTGGCAGTAGAAATTGGCAAAGCTGAGGAAAGATCAGACATCATGAACCTTGATAGGGATTGGCCAATCTTTCAGGCCAGCAACCTTGGTTGGATCCATAGTGAGAGATCCGGGTTTAATCACGAGCCCAAGGTAGTCCACTTCTTTCACGTGGAACGTACACTTCTCAAGCTTTAAATAAAGATCGAGTTCCTTCATTCATTGGAGAACTCGGCATATGCGTTCTTGGTGAACTGCGGGGTTGTCGTCAGAGTAAATCAGGAGGTCATCCATGTAAATGATGAGTCATCCTTCTGTGATCATGTCCCTAAAGGAGTCTATCATGAATTGCTGGAATGTGGGAGGGGAATTGGTCATGCCAAAGAACATGACCATGGGTTTGAAGAGTCCACGATGGATGATGAACGTGGCCTTCCATTGGTCTCCTTCCTTTATGCAGACATTATTGTACTCCCATCTGACATCGAATTTGGTGAACAATTTGGCGTCCTTGAGCTTGTCGATCAGCTCAGAGATAAGGGAAAGGGGGTACGCATCTCGAACGGTATGTTTGTTCAGGTACTGGTAGTCTTGGCAAGGTCGGAGACCTCCGTCCTTCTTTTTGATGAAGAAGAAGGGCAAAGCTTGGGGGGACTTTGAAGGTCGGACTTTTCCAGACGCAAGGTTCTCATTGATAAACATGTTGGCAGCTTTCCTTTCTTCGGCAGACAAAGGGTAGAGTTTTCCAACCTTAAGAATGAAGGATTCCTTGAGATTGATTGCGTGGTCATAAGGGCATGAGGGCAGAACATGGTTTGTCGCTTCCTTGCTAAAGACAGAAGCGAAGTCTGAGTATTCAGGGGGTAGGGTTTTCTTGGGTTTAGCGAGCTCAGCTTGAATAGCTAGCTTGGTTGACAGGGTGATCTTTCAGATCTGTGCCATAGCCTCAGTGTTGGCAAAGCAGGATCCAAACCTTTGTATGCGGTAGATCTCAGCACAGTGATGAGCTTGTACCGTAAATGCTTCCTCATCCTCGGTTTGGCAATATTGATGAAACCTGGAAAGTTCCTCGGGTTCTAGGGCAGTTTCGTTTGGGAGATTCTTTTGAGGAAAAGAAGTCGGAGAAGGATGGGAGGTTTTTGTGATGAACACTGTCCGTTCATTGCATTGTGTCTTCTCAAGGAGGGAAGACTTGTCTTTGGCCAAAGGGATGAGGACTTGACTGGCTGCCCAGTCAATAGTGGGTTTGGTGGCACAGAGCCAAGGAAAACCGAGGATTACGTTCTCCTTTCCTCTGTTGATAACATAGAAGGCAATTCGTTGAGTTATGCCCCCTATCTGGGTGAAAAGCACCACTTCAAAGTGGCAGGTCATGTTTAAGGAAGTATCGGCATTTCGAATGGCAAAGGGTTTGACAAGAGGGGATATGGGGATGTCGTGGCATTTTACAAAGTCCCAGTCGATGCAGTTGATCTGGGCTCCAGAGTTGAGGATAGTGGTGGTGTTGACGGCTTTTAGTGTGAGCGGGGAAACGATCAATTTGATTGGCAAATACAATGAGTTCCATTTCTTTGGCCTACTATTGGTGGAGGATACTGGCGTCGACGCAGTCCTCCATACTAAAAATCCTTCCCAAAAGCTTCCTCTCCCAGCCTTCAGATCGTTTCATCGTCATGCACCTCCTCTATTGTACCTGATCCTTCTACTACAGCGACCTTGGGAGCACAGAAGGGATTGGTGGTGCGCTGGGGATGAGAGTTCTGAGGGCACTCTTATGCCATGTGGCCTAGCTGGCGACACCTGAAGCATCTCCCTTTCTTCCTATATTGGTCCCATTCCTTATCAGTGAGGTGGGTAAGGCGATCTATGTCCATAGTGTTGGGATCATGAGCGGGGGTCGAGGTGGTTTTTGGAGTTATTGTGGGAGAGAAAACAGCGTGGGTCTGGATACTGTGTTGTTTTGCCATGGCGGCGGCGAAGTGTTTCTGGGAATAGAACTGGTCAATTTTCTTGTACCAGTTTTTGGGAGTCGAGGGAATGGTGTCGAGATTGTAGATCCAGTCCGAGAGCCAGGGGGGAATACCAGCATGGAGATAATGGATGATTGTGGCAGTGTTGGCAGTGTTATCGAGTTTGGCCTCAATGACCTTAAGTTTGAATTCGGCGAGGTATTTGGGAAGGTAGTCATTGGAGCAGATGTGAGTGTTGGTAAGCCAGGTAGTGGCTTCTGCCTCAGCCTGGGTGTTGAGGAACGTCCCGTTGAAATCCAAGACGAAGTCTTTAAAGGTGTCAAAGGACCCGGTGTTGAGAGCAGTATAGGTACAGACAGCTGCCCAGCTCTTGGCAGGGCCTTCAGTCATAAAGGAGAGGGCAAACCCAACCTTCTTGTCATTGTTGTTATACAAGTCCTGGTTAATAAGCAAATAAGTTCTGACTGAGTTAAGCCAGAACTCGGTGGTAGCAGGGGATCCGTTATAAGATTTCAGTGTGTTCAACTGAAGCTCTGTAGGCTTGATTGTCATGGTGACTGATGGCAGTGGTATGGGGATAGTCGGGGTTCGTTGTGGGGACGGGGAGTGATATCTGGGTACCTGTAGCTGTAAAGAAAGCTGTTGGGCAAGGGCAGAGACATTGGAGGATTCTGGAGTGATGGGGATTGAGGGAAGGTTCAAGGATTGGAGAGGATCAAGGTCTTCCTGAGGAGTGATGGCTCGCTCAGGCTTGGAGTCGGAGGGATCTGGGGGAGGTGCACGCCAATGGTGATGACCATGACAGGAGAATGGGTTTTGGGGATCAATAGTGATGGTGGGGTAGGCGCTGCTGGAAAGCAGGCCAGAGAGGAAGCTAGTCTTTTGTTACACTTGGCGCAGATAGTGATGAGCGTAGACTCAGAAGCTTCTACGGTGGGTCAATGGGTCAAGGGTTCCACGTATTGACAACATAGTCAGTCGAACGGGTTCAGGGTAAGGCTGCAAGGGAGAGGATTTAACTACTCCTCAAGGGTTCGGTGTATCAACTGTGCTAGGGAGCAAGTTGGGTTGGTGTAATGAGGATGACCAAGTGAAGGCAAGGTTGGATGAGGTTTGAGGAAATGAAGCTAAGATTCGAGTAAGACTAGCTTAGAGTACATGGTATGGAAAGTGAGGTCTTATATACTCATAAAGAAGGCGCATGGACCAAGCAGTGCATATGCAAAAAGAGGAAATCATATGATGAAAAGAAATTGTGAAAGGAAATCGGAGTCCAGGCCCGATTGGGCATATCATACACAAGATGACAAGGCAAAATGGAAATGAGAAGAAAGTCCGAGTTGGATCAGACTGGGCATAAGCAAGTATGACAAATGTTCCATAGGATTGGATGTACACATACGAAGGAGAAGTAAGCATCCAGTTGGGCAGATATGGCAGCGTCTATCGTGAGAAAAAGGAAAAAGAAATAGTGTCCATCGAGTGTAGTGGGCAAAACATAACAGTGAGTATGAACCCATGCCTTGAGAAATGTTGTTGAATGCTTGAGGTAACCCACACTCCTAAATGACAATTAGGAGAATCCATAAAGGATAGAATGTGACAACATACTTGGATACTGTACATGTCTGCCATGACAATCCTAGGTGGGGCATAAATGATGTCTATGTGGACCAGACAACTAGTGACAGGCTTATGTACATGGCAAGCAACTGTACAGCACCACTGCCCACACCAGCTACCTTAGAGAGGATTAAACATAAAACCAGTGACAAAAATGGAAGGCAAGAGATGTGATAAAGTATACTTACTGTTACATGAAGGATACCTCAAGAGACCAAGCTGAGACTGGTGTTACACTTGGCATGGGTGGCAATGAGCATAGACTCAAGAAGTAGTTCAATGACTAGCCTAGCTAGTAGAACAGTGTGATAATAGACTATTTGCTAGTCCTATGCTAGTAAAACAGCCCTATAAGCAAACTATGCAAGGCTTTCCTTGTATAGTTACTTCTAGGAACAAGGATGACCTTGTGCTAGCAGCATAGTTACAGTGAGCAACAAAACTATTGCAATGTCTAACCTTGATGCAGCGTGCAAAGTGCACTGCAAGCACCTGTGAGAATTATGTTTGGGTTTGGTTAGAGCAAATAAAGTACACACTCTTGGCTACAGAATGGTCCCTAGGCCATGTGATATGGACCAGTTGTCATGGAGATATCCTTGTTTTAATTCACTCATGTCATTGTAACAGTTTTGTTGCTGATATTAAGGGTATCAAAATTAGTATGAGGTACATCCTCCTTTGGTCTTGATGACCTCCTGAACCTTCCTAGGCATACTCTCAATCAACTTCTGACACTCCTCTACCCCAATTTTATACCACTCTTCTTGAATTCTCTCCCATAATTCCAATACTCCTTTGGGTGGCTCAGAGTATTCTGCCAGTCTTCTTTTGAGAAGAAACCATAGATGCTCTATGGGATTAAGGTCTGGGGATTGAGCAGACCATACCATAACATCAAATTCATGCTCTTTCAACTACTCCTTTGCCCTCCTGCTTGTATGCTTAGGGTCATTATCCTGCTGAAAGATAATGTCCTCTAGAGTAAACCCATAATCCACTAGGGTTTGTGGGAGCTCATCCTCCAAAATCTACACATAAAGGTTAGCATCCATCTTACCATCAATCTTGCAAGCAATTCCAACTCCTTCCCAAGTCATACAACCCCACAGCATTACTGATCCTCCTCCAAACTTGACTGTACCCTCCACAATCCTATCACTTAGGCCTTCTCCTGAAACAACCTCAATACCAAGTGTAGGGGACTTGGGTACTGGGAGTGTCTTTAGGTGACAAGAGTAGAGGATCAAGTTCAAGGACTTCAAGACTGGGGTTACCAGGCTTGAGCCTTGGGTTTATATACATGTCTGGGTGTTTGTACATATTTGTACAAATGACTAAATAGAGTAAATAGGGCAAAGGGTTATTAGTCAAATAGAATGAGTCAACGGGAAAAGCATGAGTAAGAGTGCATCATGATGAGTCATAGGGCATAGGGTGCATGAGTCAAATGGGAAAGTGAATCATAGCAGATGAGTCAATCATCCAGTGGAATGGAGATCTAAGGATAAGATAATTGTCTGTGATAAGATTAGATTAGATTAGATAAGCTCATGTGATTGACCTGATAAGATAAGATAGAGAAAAAGAAATAGAATAAATGCCTTGGAAGTAGCACTTGTAACATCTCTTGTCTTCTCCAAGCCCATTTCCTACCATCTGAGCCAATGCAGTTAATTTTGGTCTCATCTGACAATACAACATGCTTCCAATCATCCACTGTCCAATCCTGATGGCTCAAAGCAAAATCTAATCTTTCTTTCCTATGATGCTTGGAGAAAAGTGGCCATTTCTGCTTCACCACAGCCTTCATACCAGCTTTCTTCAAGTGACAACAAATAGTTTGTGAGGAGATGGGCTGGTGTTTGATATCCTGAATGGTTTTGGTCACTTGGACAGCATTTTCAGCCTTCCTAGTGCCAATGAGTTGAATGGCATGACACATATCAGTGGGTGAAATGATGGATGGATGGCCACCAGAGCCTTTGGGAAGATCAGGACAGTGTTTGACATGAATATGGCTGATGGTGGAGTAGTTGAAACCAGTAGAAACAGAGATTTGACAGGTTGATTGCCCTAATTCCAGAAAAGAGATGATTTGGTTGATTTGATCAACAGAGAGTGATTTCATGATAAAAGAAGTGGAAGAATGATGGTGTTTGGCTTTGTTTACATCATGTTAAATTATTTCTATGTCACATGACTCATTGCTGACATAATATCCTATGTTACAGACAATGACTCCAAGTATACTTACAAAAAGGCCAAGGAGTGGCTGGAGGAGCAGGAATTTGAAACCATGGTGTGGCCTGCACAGTATCCAGACCTTAATTCCAGTGAACACATCTAGGGTCACCTTAAAAGGAGACTTGCAAAGCATGATCACCCTCCTAATGGAATTTTGAAATTATAAGAGAGAATCCAAGTAGAATGGGACAAGATACTGGTGGAGGAGTATCAGAAGTTGATTGAGAGCATGCCTAGAAGGGTACAGGCAGTGTTGAAAGCAAAAGTGGGGTATACTTTCTGTAACACAAGAGTTCTATATGTATTTAAGTACATTAGCAACAAAACTGTTGCAATGACATGAGTGAATTAAAATAAGGATATCTCCATGACAACTGATCCATATCACATGACCTAGGGACCATTCTGCAGCCAAGAGTGTGTACATTATTTGCTCTAACCAAACCCAAACATAATTCTCACAGGTGCTTGCAGTGTGCTTCACACACTGCATCAAGGTTGGGCATTGCAACAGTTTTGTTGCTCACTGTACATACTGTGCACATAAATTCCATGTTGGAAGTGAAGCTCTTGTTAAGCATGTTGATGTCATTTTGAAGAGAACCAATGTCATTCTCATGATTCTCCTGCATCAATTGTTATTTGCAGCTTCCAAAGGAGACAACAGATAGACTTGTATCCATTACTGATTTCAATAGGCTTGCTGATGCCATGGATACATCATCATCATCAGCCTTGTGCTTACCAGCATATGTTGAGATACTTGATGACAGCTTGACCAAGCTAGCACATGAGGCAAGATATGATGAAGGAATGGAAGGTGGAAGCTCAGAAGCTACTCTGATACTGGGTATTGGTGATGGGAAAGCCAGAGATGACAGCAGGAGGGTAGATGGCTGAGCATGAGTGGTGGAAGTTGAAGGATTGGATGGTGTAGGAAATGTGGTAGTTGAAATGGGGCCCATAGATGATATAGAGGGTGGTGGGATGGCTGCTTCAATGGTATGATGTGGAGCAACTTGGTGACTTTCCACACCTTTTGACTTCATAAAGAGTTGCATTTGTTCATAGTGTACCCATCCTTTGTGCTTGAATTTAGCTATTCCCTTGTTTTTCTGTACTCAGTGGAAACATACAACAAAAAGGATGAAGTTTCAGTACATACTTTCTAAAGCTCATCCCTTTTTGGCCCAACACTGGCTCCTTTTCCTAGAGAGTATGTCAATCCTGAGGAATCAACAATCTTGCAAACCAGCTCAAATAAATGCTTCATCTACAGTGACTGCCAAAACTTTTGCAATGTTTGATCTTATCACAGAGTATCAAGTACACTGCAATCACATGTGGAAATTTTGCTTAGCTATAGTGAGATGAAATACCATAGATACTCTTGACTACACATCACTCCCTGGGGTCATGTGATTTCATCCAGTGGCTGTGGAGATACACATCTTGTAAAACAGTGATACCATTGTAACAGTTTTGCACCTTTCAGTTATTAGGCATATTAATACTTGGTATACCCTCTCTTTGCCTTCAGCATTGCCTCAACCCTTCTGGGCATGCTTTCAACTAACCTTTGACAC